>PISX010017304.1:0-43734 GCA_004024625.1 Mellivora capensis | reverse complement strand
TGGATAAAGAAGATGTGGTATATATACACGATGGAATACTATGCAGCCATCAAAAGAAATGAAATCTTGCCATTCGCAATGACATGGATGGAACTAGAGGGTATCATGCTTAGTGAAATAAGTCAATCAGAGAAAGACAACTATCATATGATATCCCTGATATGAGGAAGTGGAGAGGCAACATGGGGGACTAGGGGGGTAGAAAAAGAAGAAAAGAAACAAGATGGGATTGGGACGGAGACAAACCATAAGTGACTCTTAATCTCACAAAACAAACTGAGGGTTGCTGGGGGTCAGGGGTCGGGAAAGGGGGGTCGGGTAATGGACATTGGGGAGGGTATGTGCTATGGTTAGTGCTGTGAAGTGTGTAAACCTGGCGATTCATAGACATGTACCCCTGGGGATAAAAATATGTTTATAAAAAAGAATTCTTTTGACCACCTGAGTTTATTTCTCCATGCGCTTAAACGAGGCAAAATAAGCCACAAAGGAGACAGGCTGGCAGAAGCTGAAACATAAGAGTATTATTTTAACCTTAAACTGGCAACTGAAAGACCCCCAACCAGGCTATCCCATGTAGATCTGGCATTTACACCTGGAGATTTGGGATTTGGCTGAAGCTAATTACAGAAAGCTGGGCTGAGGCTTGGGAGCCTCATCTACCCTCGATAAATGGTGCCAGGCAGGTCCGGTGCCCATCAGCTCACTGACAGACATCACCAGCTCCCCCAGGAGGAAGGCCTTTCACAGTCCCGGGCAGCCCAAGTTGAAAAGGTTAGCTATTTTCTGTTACATTTAACGTATAAAAGAGTTCCTTCCAGAGTTCCACATACTATGTTTGTTAGTCCTTTCCTTTCACCTTCCTGAAGTCAGGGTTGAGCGCTCCTCTTCCCTCTCTCACCCTAAGGTACGAACCCTGCACCCTGAACACCGTGGGTGTTCAACAAATATTTGCTGTACATATAAATGGCCTCTAATCCGAAGGGCACCTCGGGTGTGATAACTGCTGGCTGGTTACCTGTAAATGAGATCTTCCCCACTGCAGCCCATTCCAAAATAGGATGAGAAACAGCCTCCACGGGCACACTAGGGGACCACGGCCAGGAGAATCTTGGCCCTGGCTTCAGCATTCAGCAGCTCTGGGACCTCGCCTTGGAAGCCTGACAGAGAATTTGTACCAAGAGTGGAGCCGAGTCATTGTCTGATGAGGCCCTCAAGGATGCTGAGGAAGGAGTGCCAGGTTGGCTCAGCTGTTTGGATCCCTTCAAACCATCCCCTCCTTGATTTGTCAGGTTAATCACAGCTGCCGAAATTCCACTAAAATTGGGAAATTAAAGCACTGTAGCACAGCTCCATTATCCCATTAGGGATACATCCTATTCCTATTTCCATTCCAGCGGGCAGATCAAAGTGCTCATTCATCACCCTTAAAAAGTGCTAATTAAGGCCTGGACACCCACCTCAATTCTTGTCTTTACCTTGAGAACAACTGGAAAACTACAGGTCTAAGCTATCGTCTGAAGAGAATTCCCTCCAGCCTTAGAGGGGTCGGTGGCTTGCCTCCTAACATGAGGACAGAGGTCTTCTTGATTCTCCTTTCTGAAACCTTTATATTCACTTCGGGATGCAACTTTCAGGATTCCTGCCCTTCATGGTGGCTTCGGCATGGCTGTTTGGTGCCTAGGTGGATATGTGACATTCATTTTTAGCAGCTCAGAACCTAAACTTTTTCTATGTTTGGTTCATTCCTATCTGAAGAGCCTGCTACTGATACTAAAAATGCTAGGTACTAGTTGTCTTAGCATTATTTATAACTAGGCTCAAGCTAGTAGCCAATCAAAAAGAGACCCAGCCATACTGGACTGAACTCAGAATCTACGGACTCAATAGGAAAGGATAGTACCCTCTCCCTCTCTCTCTCTCCCAGCCTCCCTCTGTCATGCATGCACACACACACACACATGTTCACATGCACACACGCAGAGGCAGCAGGGAGCAGTGGCTACAAGGCTGAGTCCCTGACAACAGTGGTGTCAGCACTGGCTGTGGTTGTGATAAAAATCAACACCCCGAAGCAGAAGGGGTACAGATGATGGCATCTATGTCTTGGTGGCAGCTGAAGACCAGTTCTGGGGCATGATCTGAGGTGTTGATTCTGGCAGATCTGCCCGTCTTGGCACTGCAGCATTCCCAAGGAGTCTGTGATTTGCCCCACATCCTTCTGTGGTAACTTTTTTTAAAAAAATAAACTCTTTTTCTACTTTATCACTCAAGACTCGCTAACATGCAAAAGTGTTCAACATCACTTGGCATCAAGGAAATACAAATCAAAACCACAAGAGATACCACCTCACACCAGTCAGAACAGCTAAATTTAACCAGTCAGGAAATGACAGGTGTTGGCAAGGGCAGGAAGAAAGGGGAACCCTCCTACACTGTTGGTGGGAATGCAAGCTGGTGCAGCCTCTCTGGAAAACAGTTTGGAGATTCCTCCAAAAAGTTGAAAATAGAGCTACTCTACAACCCAGCAATCACACTACTGGGTATTTACCACAAAGATACAAATGTGGTGATCCAAAGGGGCATATGCACCCCAATGCTTATAGCAGCAATGTCCATAATACCCACACTATAGAAAGACCCTATATGTCCATCAACAGATGAATGGATAAAGATGTGGTGTGTGTATATATATATATATATAGATAGATAGATAGATAGATATAGATATAGATATAGATATAGATATATACAATGGAATACTATGCAGCCATCAAAAAATGAAATCTTGCCATTTGCAATGACATGGATGGAACTAGAGGGTATTATGCTAAGCAAAATAAGTCAATCAGAGAAAGACAATTATCATATGATCTCACTGATATGAGGAATTTAAGAAACAAGACAGAGGATCATAGGAGAAGAGAGGGAAAGATTAAACAAAATGAAACCAGAGAGGGATACAAACCATAAGAGACTCTTAATCTCAGGAAACAAATTGAGGGTTGCTGGGGGGGGAGGGAGGTAGAAGGGATGGGGTGGCTGGGTGATGGACACTGGGGAGGGTATGTGCTATGGTGAGAAAAAAAAATAAATTTAAAAAAAAGGAGTTGCTGTCTATTGTTTATAATGGAGAGCTCTGAACAATGCAGTAAATTTCCTATAAAACTGATGCTCTTCTCCAAAAACTCCTCTCATGATGGTAATAATTTTGGGCCCCTATGGACTAAGTCTAAGTCTTTATTCATGGTACAACTTTCAGATATCCAGCTGGGCACACTGAGATGATTCACGGGAAGCCCATCCTGATCCAGCTATGAGTGACAGCTGAGACATGAATATGGGTTTTCCAACTCCAAATCAAGTCTTCTTCATACTATTCCGTTTCTCCTGGCACAAATAAACAAATCCCTCTTGAGCTGTCAAGCAAGCTTAAGTAAGTGCTGTATTTTACATTTTCTTGAAATTCCTTTAAAATTATATTAAAAGTATGAGCCACATATGTTCACCCAATAAAAACCTTACACGCTGTTTCTTGTTGTCACACAGTGTGGATCATTGCTAGTAACACAGTTTTGTGGGCCACTCAAATCTTGTGCTAAATCTACTAAACATTTTTGCCACTAGCAGCTAACTGACTACTTTGTAGAATGCACTTCTTGCATCTTGTGGGGTTGTATTTTTATCAAGAATCAGGTGAGCGAGGGCACCTGGGTAGCTCAGTCGTTAGGCATCTGCCTTCGGCTCAGGTTGTGGTCTGGAGTCCTGGGATCCAGCCCCAACTCATGCTCCCTGCTCAGCGGCAAGCCTGCTTCTCCCTCTCCCACTCCCCCTGCTTGTGTTCTCTTTCTCGCTGTGTCATTCTGTCAAATAAATAAATAAAATCTTTTTAAAAATTTTTAAAAATCAGTTGAACATCCATCAAAAAAAAATGAAATCTTGCCATTTGCAATGATGTGGACAGAACTAAAGGGTATTATGCTAAACAAAATAAGTCAATCAGAAAAAGACAATTATATGATCTTACTAACATGTGAAACTTAAGAAACAAAGCAGAGGATCATAGGGGAAGAGAGGAAAAAATGAAGATGAAACCAGACAGGGAGAAAAACCATAAGAGACTCTTAATCTCAGGAAACAAATTGAGAGTTGCCGGAGTGGAGAGGGTTGGGAGGGATAGGGTGGCTGAGTGATGGACGGTGAGAGGGTATGTGTTGTGGGGAGTGCTGTGTATTGTATAAGACTGATGAATCACAGACCTGTACCCATGAAACAAATAATACATTATATGTTAATTTATTTATTTGAGAGAGAGAGCAGGGAGAGAGGCAGAGAGAGAAGCAGACTCCCTGCTGCGTAGGGAGCCTGACACCAGGACCCTGGGATCATGACCCGAACCAAAGGCAGATGCTTAACTGACTGAGCCACCCAGTTGCCCCTCTGTATGCATGTTTTGAAGTACATTTAAATAAACAGTGTAAATTATCATGCCTCCTTTCTTAGGACTCTTTACTTTTAGTTTATTTTTTTGATTAACCAACCACTTCTGGGATCCAATCACAGCAGTTAGGAGGCCGGCTACTATAATTCTATTTGTGGCCACTCTGCTGGCAGAGAGACCCACCTGCTCTGAATGATGCAGTTATGGGACAGGCTTGTTTTTTAACAGCCAGTCAGGCTACTGTTGATCTAGAGTTTCTAGGCCATTTTTGCTATAAGCCACCTTCCACAAGGTGGAGTCTTCTTCCTGTTCCTGAGGCAGAGAACTGGGAATTCAGTGCTTGCAAAAGAATTCCCAGAAACTTTCCCATCTTAAAGAAGTCACTAATTTATGCTTTGTCCCATGCAGGAAGATGGCCCTACGACAACACTAGGTGATGTGAAGTTTTTTTTGTTTTTGTTTTTGTTTTTGTTTTAAGGCGATGTGAAGTTTACATCCAAAATCAATCCAAATATGTCAGGTGTAGTCTAGAATTTGAAAAGTGTGGCCACGTTTCTGACCTTATATAGATGATGATTCCTCACTTAGGAAAAAGTGAGCTCAGTTTTCCTACCACTGACCATTTCTCATAGAAATATACAATATTCAGAATCTTCCTTCAACATAATCACCCATCTATTCTTTTATGTTCAAAAGTTACTAATTAAGTACTTACCATTAGGGATTGACTGCATCCCCCCCCCAAAACTCACACATTGAAGTCCTAACCCCAGTGTGATGGTATTTGGAGGTGACTGGTTCAAATGATGTCATGAGGGTAGAGTCCCCATAAGAGGTGGCTCGCTCTTCATGAGCACGCAGCAAGGAAAGACCATGTGAGCACACACAAGAAGGCAGCTGTCTGTAAGCCAGGAAGTAAGCACTCACCAGACACCAAATCTGCCGGCACCTTGATCTTGGACTTCCCAGCCTCCAGAACTATGAGAAATCAAATTCTGTTATTTAAGTGACCCAGTTTATGCTATTTTGTTACAGCAGCCTGAGCAGACTGGGACACAAACTCTGTGCCAAAAGCTAGGCAATAGGGATACAGAGATAAATAGAACCAAGTTCTGCTCTCATGGAGGACAGATTCTAGTGGAATCATTGACCCTCCCACCAGTCTATGAGCTACTGAAGGGTACAAACTGCACCTAAATCAACTCTGTATTTCTATCACTTAGAAAATGTTGAGTCAAAAGTTGAATTAAACAAAATTGAATCAAGCTGAATTTAATTTTCTGAGTGTAACATCTCACCAAACTTGGTAGTTATTTTTCTATCATATTAGAGGTTTGGACTGTTCTCTATTTCTCTAAATTTAATTGCAATGATATAACAACCTTGTTCAAATTATGCCTCAACTATACATAGACAATCCCTTTTTTTCTTTGCCAAAAGCAGATTTCAGTTCAGAAAATTGAATTCTGAAAGATTATATCAAGGTTTCCAAAATAATTTTTAAATATGGCATGTTTACATATAGGAAACTTAGATCCTGAGAGTCAGTTCCAAAGTCAACAAAGGAAATAGTCAAAGGTCAAAATATAAAACAAGGGAATTTCATCCAATCATAAAAGGATTAAATGTGAAATCTCCATAGCCTGTATATAAACATTCTGGATGTATGTGCATGCATTGACATTAATTATGTCATCTCCTTCCTACAGCAGCCATGATTGGAACCTAATATTTTAAACACTATTTTTCTTCTTCCAGTTCATAGATATTTTCAATACAGAAATTTTAATTCAGCAAATACTTGAATGCCTACTTTTCGCCAGGCATTTTGCTACAGATACCAAATGGCTTTAGGGTAGAGCATCGTCTGATTTCCAACACTAATTTCTCTCCCTGAAGAAACAGAAACAGACAGTTGTTCTCTTTCAAATCTGTTCCCACAGACTAGACTTCTCACAGCTGGTGAGAAGAAAGTTGCCATATAATTCTCAGTACTCATTTCCCTATCACTGCTAAAAGGAAATTATATTCTTGAAACAGAAGGGAAAAAGTACCTTGCCTCCATGAAATCGGATGGTCTGTTCTGGGGATATTGTTTTCTATAGCTGGCAACCGTGCAATTCGCCTGTGGAACAGAAGCAACGGTGTGCGGTGAGGCTGAAGAGGAGAAAGCTCTGGGCTGCCACACACTTTCTGCCCTCTCTGGGCTCCCAGGCAACTCACCTGGAGGAATCAAGATGAATTTCTCCACACTCCTGGAAGCTTACACAGAAGCACTCAACTGTTTTAAGAAGTAAAGCAGACTGCAGTTTTGTTTTGTTTTTGTTTTTGTTTTTAAGATCTTGTTTATTTATTTGACAGAGATCAAAAGTAGGCAGAGAGGCAGACAGAGAGAGGGGGAGAAGCAGGCTCCATGCTGAGCGGAGAGTCCAATGAGGGGCTCGATCCCAGGACCCTGAGATCATGACCTGAGCTGAAGGCACAGGCTTTAACCCACTGAGCCACCCAGGCGCCCCCAGCAGACTGCAGTTTTAACAATATTCTTAGTGCTATTATTCTTACTATTGGTCTTTTAAAAAAAAAAAAAAAAGGGCAGTAGACCTTGGGGACAGGGACAAAGATGGAGGGTACCGAAGCTCTCGAGATGTAACAGAATACCAACTATCCAACTGAAAAACTATTATCTATAAGAGATCGTTCAAATCTTCCACAATGTAAATAAATACACTGGTCTTCAGAAACGTCTTCTTCAAACACGTAGCCCTAGAAACATTAAAGCCCAATGCTCTGAGAGAAGACTAGGATAGTATGCAAGTTGATTTTAAGGTTTTTTTAATTGCTATAGCATCATCAAGAGAAAAGTGCATAATGCATTTATTGGAAAAAATGAGAATACTGGGCCTCAGAATAACTAAGATAACGTAAGGCTGTTTGCTAACCCTCTAGATAGCTCACGCAGGTTGTACTCCTTCAGAAGAGACGAAGAGTGAAAAGCATAAACAGTGAATTCTGTCAAATAAACAACCTAACTTTATACCTAAAGAAATTAATTTAAAAAAAAAAGAAAAGCACTAATGTCCTCCAGACAGTTGCCAGCCCACATCTAAAGTCCCTCACTGTAGGAAGCTAAACATATGGACAAAGAGAAAGCAAATGGTATTTGGTTATCTTTTTTTTTTTAATTAAAGGTGGCTTTTCCATTGTGTTTTTCCCCCTCCCTATATTCACAGCTTCTCCTGGATGGAGCTAAATTATATAACAGGACCTGCAGAGAGAAGATAATTTGCTGGTCCCCAAGGATTTCCTGGGATACTTAGAGAATATGTTACAAGATGGACCCTGAAAGAGGAGCATCTGGTTACCCTAAGTATGATGCTTGTCGCAGAGAAATCACTGTAAATAGCTTTAACAGAGACCAAATGTGTCTGCTTCAATCCATTGTTTTATCACCCACCAAGGGAATTTATCGGGGTGAGAGGGGAGGGGGGGGACTGAGGTCATTTTAGCAGGGCATGATTCATAACTCTTTATTAGAACCAACAGGTCAAGGTCTTTAGCTGTAAAATGGAAAGTTAAGGTCCTTATTATCCAGCCACATGTAAAGTTTGAAAACAGAAGAAAACTAGTCTTTCCATAGGTTGGGGGAAGAGGAGGGATTGTATTCAAAATGTGATTTGGAGAATTAGAAAGGAAGGTTGTATGTTTTTTTTTAATTTTGTTGTTTGCTTAATTGAAATTATTTTAGTTGGAAAAATTCATAACTAAAATTTCTCAACTTGTATAATATTCTGATCCTGGCAAATTGGGATTTTTCTTACCCTGTCTCCCAGGAAATGAATTGTGGACGATGGTCTTAGAATTAGCAGGTACTAAAAGTGAAATAACAGGCCTGTTCATAGGAGGAATATAACCATCAAACACAGTGGTTTGCTGCAATTTATTCTGAAAACAACAAAAAGTTTGTAATTTAAGCACATGTGTATGAAAAAGTGCATACATATTTAAGAATTATTTACTTATTTAAAAAGTAATAAGCAGGGGTACCTGGGTGGCTCAGGCAGTTAAAGCCTCTGCCTTCGGCTCAGGTCATGATCTCAGGGTCCTGGGATCGAGCCCTACGTCGGGCTGTCTGCTCAACAGGGAGCCTGCTTCCCCCGCCTCTGCCTGCCTCTCTACCTACTTATGATTTCTATCTGTCAAATAAATAAATAAAATCTTTTTTTTTTTAAGATTCTATCCATTCATTTGTCAGAGAGAGTGAGCACAGGCAGACAGAGTGGCAGGCAGAGGGAGAGGCAGGCCCCCTGATGAGCAAGAAGCCCGATGTGGGACTCGATCCCAGGACGCTGGGATCATGACCTGAGCCGAAGGCAGCCGCTTAACCAACTGAGCCACCCAGGTGTCCCAATAAATAAAATCTTTTTTAAAAATAAATAAATAAATAAATAAATAAAAAGTAATAAGCAGACGTGTTCTGGATAAAGGATGTTTTGGTACACTGTAAAAGAAACAGCTCACTCCATTTCTGAGGAGGGTCAGAGGGATGCCAAAATAAAAATCAATGGATTGTATTCTGATGACATACAATCTCAAAGGGAAACTCAGGCATCCATAAAAAGCCTGTAGCATCAACTTACCCACTAGCTTTTTTCCTTGTCAGGGTGGCAGAAAACACCAATGGACCACTACTGCTGGAGACTCTGCACAATGTTCTGGCATCACTAGAATCCTCTTGCTTTGGAAAATTATCCTGAAATTGGACATGAAATTCTACCATAGTATCCCTACACTATCCTCCCTACTTCTTTACGTAATCCCATTTTAACTGCTCTGAATCCACTCTCCAGAGAAGTCTTACTTGTTTGATGTCTTTGGACCAAGTTGCACGTACTTCAATTTGAATAATATTGCATAAATGGAATAACCAAAATTAAGTGAGTCTTGGCATAAGGGTAAAACCGAGGCTTCTGTCTTGTTCTGTCTTCCAACTATTCTTTTGTGATCCAATTGTGTGCAGGCAATTTAAATGGGAAATAGCTTTAGAGTTTCCGCTGCTGCAATCCCACCATTCTTATAGTGAAAGAGCTCACTGCCATCTTCATCCGCGCATTACAGCACACACACAACCTGCACCTTACTACTAGATGATTGATTGAGTCACTAAAGGCATAAAAATCCTATAATTGAGATGTCTGAACACTATCAAATGCCCACAGAGATGTGGTGGGGAAAGAACTCAGACCCATCTCATCAAAGATAAATCCTGTTTAATTGGGATCATCACTTCCTTGCCTTCATTCTCACCCCTCCCACCCACGACATCAACCACTATCAAGTCCCACCTTTGCCTTGCCCAGGCACAATTCTTTTGCTTTACTAAAAGGTCAACACCTTGACCAGTATACTCTATACACTCTGCATACTCTCCCAAAATAATTCCTGGGAACACATACCTTTAACATCTTTGGACTCCCTAGAAGCTTTTGGTCTCTGCACCGAACCTGCATTTGTTGAATAGCAATTACCAATCTTGCATTTATTGAGTAACAATTCGGCAAGGCTCTCTGACCTCTCCTACATGTGACATTTTTCCCTTTGGGTTATCTTGTTGTCCTTCATTGCAGATGTTGACTGTAATTCATCCCTTTTACTAAAGCACAGAAAGCCAAGTCCCTGGAAAGCCAAGGCCAGCATCCTGAGCTAACTGCCATAGATAAGCTGCTGCCCAACATCCACTGACTTCCCCCCTTTCCTCCCCTCCTCCTCTGAGCTGCCAGTCAAGAGCAGCAACTCCTTTAGTGTCTGCATGTTTCTACTTACAATAAAGTAATTATAGTGAATGTTGCTTTTGTTAAAGTAAAGCTAGTCTTAGCCACACAGTTACAACTGGGGTTTGATGATGTGTCTGCATTTAAGAATGACAGTTCTGAAGGTGTTCTTATCACCTTGAAAGGGGCATAAGGAAAAATCAGGCATAACAGAAATGTTCTATAAATTAGTTAGGGTGGTGCTTACCTCAACATATATATTTGTCAATGAATTCTACCTAAAATTGATGCATTTTTGTCTAAAAAGTATCACGTTCAAAAAAGTGACTATAAAAAGATAGGGATGGATAGATAAACAGATAGAAAGAAAGAAAGAAAAATAAAATGAAACATCAGCTGAATGCAAAACCAACCTCATCCAAGTACGAACCATTCCCAATTTTCTAATTTTATGCCCAGGATCAAGTTTCCAGGACTGAATATAATTTGCAGACTTTATTTCATTTAGAAATTGTCAATACAAAATTCTAAAAGGTTGGCCTGACATCCAAGCCCTGTCAAGTGTTTGATCTGGGAGCATGAATTATTACCTTGTCATAACTATAGGAAAGGCAAGCAACAGTCCCCCAGATACACACTGCTGGAGGCAAGAAACCTGGCTTCAACAGAGAATTTTCTAGAATCCTCATCCTCTACACTTCTCCCTTTCCACGGTGAGGGAGGGGTTCCAAAGCAAGGGGCAGAAAGTTCAAGGACATGTGAAGAAAATTCTCTCATATAACATTTAGAGAGCAAAATATATTTGTTTTCTTCGCTGTGCAAGGATATCTTGAAGGTGAGAGCCAAGCTAAGCTGCTACTTATAAATCAAAATAACCCTTTCATTTCATTTCTAAATTCATTTATAAATCAAAATAACCTAACAAAGAAGAGAGAGGAGAGAGAACAAGGTTATAAGGTGTTATTCTTACCTCGTGGGAGTATGAAAAGGAATGTCATTGTTGACAAAGTGTGCAAGGTACATAAATCACACGGGTTAGAAGTAACAGTACACACAATTATGTATAATATTGGGAAAGCGTGATTCTTCTTTGACAAGGTTGAATTGTTCAAAATAAATCCTGGGAAGTACTAATACGAACACAGGAAAAATAAAAAAGATCCAGTAGGGGATACTGTTTCTAAATATCAGATGTTACAGAGCAGAGGAAAAATACCCTAAACTAAGTCTCTGTGTGATCAACCCTTGATTATCCAAACTAGCGAAGTACAGGAACGCACATAAATTCCAAAATACTAGGTAATTAATAAACAATCTACATTTAATTATAGAAAGCAGTTATACACAGGGACTCCCACACCCACCCACACACATATCTACACTCCCCTGGTCTTAACATTCTTCACACTCCATCCTGTTGTTCACAGTGTGGGTTCTAGCTGAAGGCTGCAGTGGGAAAAGCCAGCAACAAAAGATGTACATGCATGTTCTGTGAGAATGTTCACTGTATTCTGGGGATGGATGTTGACAAATGACTTTACAGTAGCTCAAAGAGAGAGGCATCATTCATTGAAAATTATGTTCCTTTCCTTATATGAGCTAATATATTAAAACATTTATTTTGCTTTAACAAGGCCACAGCTTCCCAGCAGTAAAGAGGAGGCATTTCTAAATCAGCTGCACAAAGTCTTCATCAAGGCACTCCTTGACCATTTAAGGGACCACCGCCTAACCAGTCAAATCAGGAGAACCAATCCAATCAAGTACACCACGTGGTTCAAAGGTTTAAAAAAGCAGGGAAGGGCGCCTGGGTGGCTCAGTCAGTTAAGCATCCAACTCTTGATTTTGACCCCAGTCATGATCTCCGGGTTGTGAGATCAAGCCCTGTATTAGGCTCCACCCAAAGCTTGGAACCTGTTTAAGATTCCCTCTCTCCCTCTCTTGTCTACCTGCCCCCAACCCCAACAAAACAAAACAACCACTCTGAATGTTAGCACTTAAATACTACATTTAAATACTACAAACACTTGGAAATAGACACCTGTCTACCTAAAGATACCTAATTTATGTACCTGTGTAATAGTGTATAGGAACCCATGTGCGAGGCACCACACAAAGCATTCTTCATACTTCAACTCACGACCTCTTCATGAGGTAGGTACTGTTATACCATCATATAATAGACAACAGAACTGTAGTTTATGGAGGATACATAATGGGCACAGAGTCACACGGCTAATAAGAGATGGAGCCAGAATTCAAACCCAAGTCTGTCTGAAACCTAAGTCAAGTCCATGCAGCTGCAGAGAAAAAACTTGGATCATCATGCCCAATAGGACACCCATCTAATTAAGACATTAAGAACGCTGAAACCTCACATGCATTGAGAAAAAATTATCGTACACTTCACTATTTTCATTTGAGAGGCTGGGACATGAAAGTGGTTAAAAACACAAATCATGCAGCCAGACCACCAGGTTTCAACTTCCACCTGTTACTCACTAGCTGTGTGACCTTGGGGAAGTTACTTAATGTCTTTATGCCTCCATTTCTTCATTTGTAAGACAGGGATACTAAAATTTCTGAACACCTAAGTTTTTTTAAGGGTTACATTTGTGTGTGATACTGGTACTGTGAGATCTTTTTTAAAAAGTCTTTATCTTTTTGAGATGCATACTGAACTACTTAGAGAACAATGATATTAAGATAGTAGGGTTGAGGGCGCCTGGGTGGCTCAGTGGGTTAAGGCTCTGCCTTCAGCTCAGGTCATGATCTCAGGGTCCTGGGATGGAGCCCTGCATCGGGCTCTCTGCTCCACAGAGAGCCTGCTTCCTCCTCTCTCTCTGCCTGCCTCTCTGCCTACTTGTGATCTCTCTGTCAAATAAATAAATAAATAAATAAATCTTTAAAAATTAAAAAGATAGTAGGGTTGAAGGGCTATAGACAAAACAAAACTGGCCATGAGGGAATAATAGTTAAAAATGAAACATATGTATGTGGAGATTCATACACTCTCCATCCACAGGTACTCCTGTTTGTGTTTAGAATTTCCCATAATAGATGCCTGGGTGGCTCAGTTGGTTAAGCAACTGCCTTCGGCTCAGGTCATGATCCCAGCGTCCTGGGATCGAGTCCCACATCGGGCTCCTTGCTCAGCAGGGAGCCTGCTTCTCCCTCTGCCTCTGCCTGCCACTCTGTCTGCCTGTGCTCGCTCTCTCGCTCTCCCTCTCTCTCTGACAAATAAATAAATTTTAAAAAATTTTTTTAGAATTTCCCATAATTAAAAGTCTTTAAAATATTTTATGTAAAATACTTTAAATTATACCTGGCATATAGTAAGCAGCATATAATAGTTAATATTATTAAGGCAATGGTTATATTTTCAAAGCACTTATATAAATATATATTAATTCATTTACATCTAATCTCTTTTATTTCTAGAACATAAGGAAAAGGAAGCAATAAGAAACATATTTTCTACATCTGTAGTTGACTTAAGAGAAAAGGCAACTGAAGCCATCCAAGGAATTGTTATTAAGGAAAACAGAAAACTAACCCATCATTCAGATTAAGTGTTAAGGAAAAGACTCTGATTTAGTGTCCTCTCCTAGCAGCAAAAGACTCCAGGTCATGAGAAAAACATTGAGATTTATATATCAAATCTCAGTAAATGGCATAGTAAAACAGAAAGAGAATAGAATGTGCAAATAACAAAAGCAGTAATAATAAAAATAACAATAGTATTGAGGAGATACTATGTGTGAGGTATTGTCACAAGAGATTTTACACTTATTACATCATTTAATCCTCTCAACCAACCAACCTATAAAGTAGACATAATAATAATTATCTCCGTTTTATAGGGGTAAAAACTTTGGCCTAAAGATTAAGTAACTAAGACCCATCACATAAGACTGAAAGTGGTGCTATGTTTTTCTTCCTCAAAGCTAACTGGCTCAGGGCGCCTGGGTGGCTCAGTGGGTTAAGCCTCTGCCTTTGGCTCAGGTCATGATCTCAGGGTCGTGGGATCAAGCCCCGCATTGGGCTCTCTGCACAGCGGGGAGCCTGCTTCCCCCTCTCTCTCTCTGCCTGCCTCTCTGCCCACTTGTGATCTCTGTCTGTCAAAGAAATAAATAAAATCTTTAAAAAAAAAAGATAACTGGCTCAAAAGTGAAGAGTTCCAAAGTCGTTACAAGACTGGCAAATAAATGACATCCCCATCATCACTCAACCAGCCGGTTAATGTAGGAGCCAACACAGCCATGGCGGCAGTCTGACTCCAAAAACTCACACTCCAACCCTCTCACTCCAGAAGATCTGGGCTCAAGGCCCAACTCCACCTTGGCTTATAACCTTGTGTTCATCACCGAATGCCTAATCCTTCCTGAGTCATTTCCATTGCATTGCCTTTCCTGGTTCTTCTTGCCTGAAACTAGAGATGGCACCCTTTTGCAGACCTCAGCTTTTCTAGGTCTCTACAGTCACCATGGCAGGAAAGATCCCTGGGAACTCAAGATCACCATGTGGTGGTTGTTAGATATTGCTCGTGACTGCTTGTCAACACACGGCTAATGCAGTAGCTGTCAACTCTGACTGCACATTAGATTCATCAAGGGAGCTTTTAAAAATTAGCAATGCCCAGCTCCACTCCCAGACCAATTACATGAGAATCACCAGAGATGGAGTCTTGGCACTGGAATTTTTTTTAAAGCTCCCCAGATGATTCTACGGGATCCAGTGTTGGGAGCACCTGAGCTAAAACATGGGAGAAATCCATAGCTGAGCAATGGGATTTAATAGAAGCCAAATAGACTAAAAAATGAAGTAGAAATTTCCAAATAATGTTTCCCCATTTATTATACTTCTGCTTATTTTGAAAGTCTTAACTCCCAAATTAAATGTCAGCATGCTATTTATAAATTTACAAGGTATACATATACATATACACATACACAAACACAAACATACATGCAATAACATGACTGTGAGTGCATTATTTTCACATTGCTACAGTCCTATATTCTAGACATCAGACTTTCAGATAAAATTAATATCAAAGTGTCAGCATGCTTTCACTCTACCACCACACAAACATATGCACCTACACACACACACACACACACACATTCCCTCTCTCTCTCTCCTTCTTTCTTCATGCTGGAGCTCAATAAGGCCAGAATCTCACCTTTGTATCTTTCTAAGATTGAAGAACATAAGTTATTTGAGCTGCTGACAAACGAAAATGTCTTGGTTCTAGTTATAGTCACATACCTGAACCAAGAAAATAAATGCCTAAAACCCTGCTGGTTTCCTATTGTCATTTAAATTGGAACATTTTAATTTTTATAGCAACTTCTATGGGATTTTTATATAAGCTTGTGTTTAATAAGTTTTCATGTGTCACACAAAGAATTTAATGTGCACAATTGAAAGAAAAAAAGGCAATGGTATTAAGATATTTAAAATAAATTGAACATTCTTTCCATGTTTTTCTGGATGACTTACCACCAAAAATTACACCTTTTGCACTATGCCATTTGTTTCCCCCAACTGTTTCTATATGGTGCAATAATTACACGCTCTGTTGAATTCAAAAGGGTTGTCAAAAGGTTAGGTGAACAGAGAAAATATAAGGAAATGTAAGGAAAGCTGCAGTTTGGTCTCTATTGATACATAAATAAAGGTAAATGAACAGGAATTTCTTGGAAAGGAAGACACCATGATTCTGTTCAGATTACATTCTACATGAAGCTCTATGTTCAATGCTCTATGCTCTATACATGTAAGCCACCTTAAAAGCAATGTAATTTTGTCGTGTCTGTTTTTCCTTGCATAATCAATAGAGTATCACAAAATGATACTGGAAAATGTGCTTGAATGCCATTCTAGTCGCATGTAAGAACAAATGGGCAATATTTTATACTATAAAAACCAAAGATAAAAATAAAGAGGATTGGAAGGTCTGTCTTTGTAGACCTCTGAGCAATTTTAACCCAAGCAGATCTCTTACAATACTTCAGTTTTGTCTTAGTATCTTAGATATTTAAAGCTGAGAAGGCTGATAAAGCTTATCTAATGCAAAAGCCAGTAGATGCCAACAAAACCTCAGCAAGGATACACAAAGACTCAGCTTCTAAATCATTCTCTGACCTCCATCAGTAAAGCAAGGAATGGATGTGCTTCCCTGCACTTGGCACATACTGTGCTTTGGGAACCACCTTTCAAGGTTGCCCTTGGTGTTCTTTTTCCTGTATCAAAACGTGGCATAGAGAAGGAGGGGCAGATGAGAAGAAAAAAAGAAACACACACACACACACACACACACACTATGATTTGCTCTGGACCTTAGGTCCCCAGTGAAGAAGCTGGTATACTCCAAATGCATTTATGCTGAATTTCTAAATAGATTCCTGATAGAATAAGAACTAAAATTATCTCGTTGCCAAACAAAAGGTTTCTGCATTAAAATGTGACAGCTCATTGCTCAAGCAGCTTGTAGCCAGAAGGATACACATTGTTTCCAGCAGAAAATTGGTTTCGGGAACTTGCCCAACAGCCCAGACACAAAATCAACTTCCCTGGCTCTTTCCAAAATGCCGACACCACTGGGATTCACCCCTGGTCCATTCAAAAGAGCCTTGAATCTCCTTCAAATTTAAGAACCCAAACTAACTAAACTAGATTATTCCTCCAATGCCAAAGACTAGCATTGCTTTCTGGAGAATTTCTATTTCTTCAGTGATTTTATTCCACAGAATTGCTCATGACTACAGCCAGCACTCCTTAATTAAGTCCCAGTTGAACTGAATTTAAGCTATCACCTGAGAAAATATATTCCACCATTACTCAAGAATGCAGTTTGCCACTACTGGGCATGAATCGTTTAGCTCTACTAAATATGTAAGTTTCCCAAAAGTTCTGTGCCCTTTTTTTGCCCTCATAAATGCACATGTGTCCTTAGCAGTTAGCATTTGAATGTGAATACAGAAATTTATGATTTGATGGTGGTTTCAAAGATGGACACTCACATTTATTTTGGGGGGGGGGTTTTGTTTTTTTTTTTTTTACTGCACCACCAGATCCAAATTTAGCAGTCTTTAGGCACTCTCCTCACTTTACTGATTTAAAAAAGGAGACTCAGAGAGGTCATTTGATTTGTTCAAATCATGCACCCAAATCCAGCTTTCCTACTTTCTTATGCCTCTGTTCAAAGGAACAGAGGATGTGCATGATGAAACAGAAATGCAGATTCTCCCACAGAAAACAACATGTCCTTGCAGGTGACTCCTAGGCGCCTGTCAAAACCTGCCAAAGAAACCAGTCATCTTTCCATCTAAAGGGAAGGAGACAACTGAAAAAATGAAAGACTCTTGAGAGCTCCCTGCTCAAGCCCCATCCCCCATAAAACCACTGTTTTTTGGTTTTTTTTTTAGTTTTATAGGCATGTATTACTTTAAAGAAAATGTGAAACATAAACTCCAAGTGTATAAATCAGATAAATCAGGAGACACGGTTTATTTTGAAAAATATCTATTTTTTTAAAATCTTTGCTTTACTAAACTTTTCACTACAGTTTCTCTGAAATAATGACGTCCCTTATGATTAATAAATATTCTATTCAGGTGCAAGTTTCTGGGCCATTTCTACTGCATTAAGAAAGGTACACCTTTGTACTGTTGACTCCCCTGAATTTTAACTTCCTTTCTAATTGGAAGTAAGAGCACAAGACAAAGTGTGAGATACCCATGAACAGTGGTAAGATGGTGTTGGCTCATAGCAGCTCACGAGAGCTACTGTAGGCATCTCTGCCAGGTCTGCACTCACTGGTTAGGGAATCTGAGAGTTGATCCTAAGTGGACAGATGAACATGGGAAAGGCATGAAGACAAACTTGTTTAGGTTCTACCAGTTGCTTAGAACAAAAAATAAAAGATCCCACAGAAAGGGCCCAGGGCTTCTGTGGGATTCCACGTAGCCTGGACCCTGGGCCTTAGCAGCTTAATCTCCACAAGGAAAAAGAAAATGAAAGGATAGCCCACTCTGGAACAGAAGTTTAGGGAAGCCATTCTAATGACTCAAGTTTTCTGCCAGGCTCAGCACCTATACCCAGTCAATGCACCAGTACCAACACAGCAGTGATGGAGCTACAGGCGAGCTAAGGCTGCAGCAGGCAGGGATGCTGGGGTCCAGTGTCCCCACACACACCCATAAAAGAGGAGTGATGAGGGCAGTCTCACAACCACCATCTAGACACAAGAAAGCCTGTGGGAATATATGGTAGAGCAATAGGAAAAAACAGTACATGTATACTCCTGGGCTGGGGTCATCAGGAGTTGCATCTGTTAAGTGGATCATTAAATATGGGAAAACATAAATGAAAGCAGCTACTTTGGCCTAACCATCCCAGACCTGTCCTCCTAACAACTAAACTCCGTTCACCCTGAATAAGTTCATCCAGAGTCTTCATGAGAGAGCAAATAACTGAATCAAAAAGCACATGTCCACAGCCCACCTAGGGGTCACACTGAGAGTATTTATGGATGGGAGTAATCACTGGGCTCACAGCATGTTAATGACAATATTAAACAAGGTTTGTTATGTCACTCCAGCACAGAGTGGAAAGGATCTATAATTAGCAGAGTCCCGATAAATTCCACATTACAACCTCAATCGGTGCTTATGTGGGGAATACCACATTTAAGGTCTTTTTAGCATCATCATCATATTCCTTAGGGGCTCCTTTGTGATCTTTATCCACCCAACCCATGGGTAAGAGTGGTATGACTCTACTGAACATGACAATGGCCCATTTGTTAGCCCTTGCTAAACATAACTGGCCTTGCATTAATTAAAAACACAGCATGTGAGTTTTCTCACATCCAAGTCTATGGCCACCATCCAATTATTGCCCTAACGCAACTCTGCCTTTCCAAAATTCAGAGGATGCACACGAACAAGAACAGGTTAAAATCATGACTGCTATTCAAACTGACTTTCCAACTGGACCAGAGAATTGAAATTAGTCACATATATGTGTGTATAGTACATCTGAATAGTCAATTTCATTCATGTAACCAAATATTTATTTTCTTATAACCCAATTCCTGAGGTATGAATAAAAGCTTTAACTGAGAAGGATTTGTTTATCTTTTCATTATTAATATCTTTGGCTCTGCTTCTATCATTGGGGTTAATGAAAATATTTGGGAGAGGAAACATTTTTAAATTTTACAAGGTTTAAAAAATTAGGAGGTTTATTGGTCCAGCATTTTTTAAACATTATTATCTAATACATTTTATGTTGGGTTAATGGTGAAATATTTTGGCATTAAGAACAAAAGGAATTTTGCCTAAGGCTTTTCTCATTTGCAAAATGAACTAAAAAACAAAGCCCAACATTCTCCTATTCCATTATCCCATTATGGGCTCCATTGGCCAATAAAAAGTATCCAGCTGAGTACAGGGATTGGGGTCCAATCTTAATTTATTCAGTTTGAATCCTTCCAATTAATCACCTCAGTTCAATAATTTCCAACTCTTATTTCATCTTGTCCCATATAGACCCAACCTAAATGACTATTTCAGAAAAAAGTGGTTGTTCTACAAGTCCGTTAAGAAATTTCCGCAAATAATTGGGGCACCTGGGTGGCTCAGTGGGTTGAGCCTCTGCCTTAGGCTCGGGTCATGATTCCAGGGTCCTGGGATTGAGCCCCGCATCAGGCTCTCTGTTCAGCAGGGAGCCTGCTTCCTCCTCTCTCTCTGCCTACCTCTCTGCCTCCTTGTGATCTCTGTCTGTCAAATAAATAAAATCTAAAAAAAAAAAAAAAAAAGAAATTTCTGCAAATAATAAAAGGCAAGCAGACTGAATATGGAAATTTATACAAATTCCAAGAGAATTTATTGTGCTCTGCAATAACTTAGTTTTACCTCTGTGCCCCTTCTAGGCAGATCAGTCACCAGTCACTGAACAAAATACCAAATTCTCAAACTCTTTGCAAATACACTGCAATTCATTTAGGTCACTTTTTTTAAATTTTTATATTATTATTTTTTTAAAATAACACATTCATTGAAGACAATTTAGAAAGCATACAGAAGCAACAAGAAAATGAAATCACTCATATTTTCCTTCTACTTCTAAGAGATTTTGTGAACATTCTGTTCTTTAATTTTTCAGTCCTCCATGTGTGCATGTATGAGTGTGTGTGTGTGTGTGTGTGTGTGTGGTGTGTGTGTGTGTGGTGTGTGTGAAGTATTCTAGAGAGCCGAGTGTTAGAATAACTTGACCACATTATTCACTTTAGCCACATTAACCTATTTATCTCCATCAAGACCTATATCTGGTCTCTGTCTTAAAATGTTTTGAGCTTGGAATTCTATTTTGAGCTCATGTTATTTGTTGCTTCTCATGCCCCACAAGCATTAGTGAATTTCTTGCCTGAATACTGACCACTTTAGTTGTAACCTCTCTACAGGATTCGAGCTAACATTTTGTTTCCACTTGTGAGACCTGTCTGGCTTGACTTTCCCACTGGACACCTGGCCCCTTTTTGGTATAACCCTCTACCTCTATTCCACCTTCCCCTCTGGTTTTCAACTTCCAGACCCACCACAGCTTCCTGCCTACATCCTCTTTCATTCCACTTGGGACATCTTGTCTCTTGCCAGATCTCCTAATATTACCATTTTCTTTACTAGATGTTCCCATATGTGTCTTCCTAACATTCTGATGTCAGCCTTGTTGGTCTGTCGTATCCCTCCACTAAAAGAAACCCACTTCTGACTCTTGATATGTCTAAATAGTCTATTAAGGACTCTGGTTACTCAGCAGTTGAAGCCTAAGAAGATTTCCTGCCCCTTTCTTTCTGAGCTTAGAATGATAGCATTTTTGTGGAACAGTATTTTAAAGCAGTTACCTGCACAATTATGCTAAGCTTTATGCAGTTGTAAAACCAGCATAATTTTCATTCTTGGAAAGCAAAGCACAGATGCACAAGTTCATCCCAGACAGGAAAGATTGCTGTATAAGGGAGTTGTGAGAATATCCTTCAATGTGATGTTACAACAACTCAGTGGGCTTATAAACAATATAATTTTTTTAAGATTTTATTTATTTGACAGACAGAGATCACAAGTAGGCAGAGAGAGAGGAGGAAGCAGGCTCTCCATGGAGCAGAGAGCCCGATGCAGGGCTCGATCCCAGGACCCTGGGATCATGACCTGAGCCGAAGGCAGAGGCTTTAACCCACTGAGCCACCCAGGCGCCCCAACAATATAATTTTCAATAAGACACTCTCTAACTTGTTCTGATGTGGACCCTCTGGTCCTCTATACTTATCCTGAGTCCATGCCCCAACTGTTTTCCCCAATTCCAGCACTAACAATTACCATTATGGGAGAAGTTTGCATTTTTGTTCAGGAAAACAATCAATCTACAAACCTAACCATGATTATCTGTAAGTTTTTATTGCTTTCTCCTGGTTGAATATTGCTACTTTAAACTCACAACACAAAGCTGTTGTGAAAAATCTAGGAAGTCCAAAATATGGACCTCTCAAAAGTTTTGATCTCTTCTCTGATCCTTAACTTAAGGACTCTGCTACATTATTCAGAACACCCAAAGTAATAACCAGGCAAGAGTGAACAAGACAGGAAACTTTCAACTGAAAAGCAAAAGACAAAAGGTGAGGGTAGGCAGACAGAGCACAAGCTACCATCCCCTCTTCATCATTCCAGCAATGCTCTCCCCTCTCCATATATCAAGTCTTTTTTCCCTAATGGGTCATCCCTATCAATCTGCAACTTGAAACACGGAGTGATGATTTCAGCTTCCCTCCTCCCCTTAACAACTCTCTACTTTCAAAACAAACACCCATCACACACACACACACACACACACACTCATACACATACTCATGCACACTCACACAGACTCAGTATACAAACTGTTCGGTGCATATCTAGCTAATTATAAGATAAAAACAGTCAGGAGAGGACATGAAGATTTATTCTATGTTCCTATCCTTCTCTTCCAGAGGACAAAATACATAAAAAGTTGGAAAATCATACTTAAAAAACAAAAATAAAACACATATTTGGGACACCCCACGCCTCACTTTCTACTGTACTCCCAAGGGGAGGGTGGGTGCCTAAGAGCATTTCCCCAGAAGTGTGAGGGTGATTTTGGATAGAGGGGATTGCTAACCACTTCTGTGGTAAGTAGCAGACCTAGGAGGATGCTGGGAGGGCCTGGGAAAAGGGTCAGGAGAGAGGAGAAGTAACAAGTAACCATCACCTTTGGTTTCCTAAACAGGAAGTCTGAGGAAGTGGGGATTTTCAGGTCTTTTGTGAACTTAGAATAGGTACTTGAAAGTACCTGGTAAGACAATTCAGCTTGCTAGCCCCAAAAGAGGCCAGCCAAAAGAATGAGGAGGTCTCCCCAGGCATCCTTGTGAGAATAACATTGTCTTTCATCCCTACGTGACAACTCCTGACACACCACACCTTGATGCTCAGGGAAGACAAAGCAGGCTGGAAGTCCACTAATTCCTTAAGATCATCCAACTTTTGGATGATTATCCAAAATGCTTCACTGTGGAAGCACAAAATGTTGGTTCCGAGCAGATGCGGCATATTCTCATGTCCCTCCAGGGAAGGCTGTTGTGCTGATGGGCAAGAACACTGTGATGCACAAGCCCCATCTAAGGGCATCTAGAGAACAACCAGCTCTGGAGAAACTGTTGCCTCACATCCGGGGGAATGTGAGCTTTGTGCCCACCAAGGAGGACCTCACTGAGATCAGGGACATGCTCCTGGCCAGCAAGGTGCCAGCTGGTGCCATAGCCCTATGTGAAGTCACCATGCCAGCCCAGAACACTGGTCTGGGGCCCAAGAAGTCTTCCATCTTCCAGGCTCTAGGCATCACCATGAAAGTCTTCAGGGGCACCAGTGAAATCCTGACTGATATGCAGCTGATTAAGACTGGAGACAAAGTGGGAGCCCGCAAACCACACTGCTGAACATACTGAACATCTCCCCCTTCTCCTTTGAGCTGCTCATCCAGCTCATGTTTGACAATGGCAAATACACTGAAGTGCCCAACAACACTGAGGAAACTGCATTCTCACTTCCTGGACGGTGTCCACTATGTTGTCAGTGTATGTCTGCAGACAGGCTACACAGCTGTTGCATCAGTGCCCCTTTCTATCATTAATGGATACAAGTGGGTCCTGGCTTTGTCTGCAGAGGCCGATGACCCCTTCCCACTCACTGCAAAGGTTCAGGCCTTCTCGGCTGATCCTTCTGCTTTTGTGGCTGATGCCCCTGTGGTCACAGCCACCACTGCTGCACCTGCTCCTGCCACAGCCCCAGCCAAGGTTGAAACAAGGGAAGAGTTGGAGGAGTTGGACAAGGATATGGGATTTGGTCTCCTTGACTAATCACCAAAAAGCAACCAATTCAGCCAACTTTACTTGTGAAACAAGAAAATAAAGTCATACTTCTCTTTAAAAAAAACAAAAAAACAAAAAAAAAAGAATGAAGAGAACCACACTAGCAAAAACTTGAAAAGAGGGGAGGGGAGGCAATGCTGCCTCTACAGAATCCCCTGCATTATGCTATAAAAGGTACTGGTTGGACACAGAAGATCATCTACCATGACAAACAGAAGAGCCAATGTTGGGCATCCTCCATGTCTAGAAATTCAACTATAGACATCAACAGCTGGACTGCATTGGCACCTGGGCAAGAAATGAGACTAAGGGAGGGGACCAGCCTTTATGCTGCCACACCATATGCTCTCCACATAAACAAACTCCCTCTCTTCTTACCACTGCCAGCTAACAGAACCTTGAGCCCAGTGAAACAGAAGCAGGACCAATAGTGGGAAAAGAGAAGACCAGGGCAGAGCTCGGAACAGCTAAGATAATACTATGCAAATCTGACTGAACATTTACACAAAAGAAACGTTTATAATGCAGTTGACTAGAATGCATAAAGGTAACAAGATTGTTTTCCACTGCCAAGTGAGAATAATGGCTTTAAAAGGAAGTTCTATTAAGGAAATAGAGCTTTGGTTTTTTCCCACCTACTTTGTAATCATTTGTGTAACTTCTGATGTCATGTACCCACAGAAATCAGAAGGAAGAGAGCTGACCCATCAAGAGGACTGAGAAATAAGACAATGAATGGAATGAGATCACAATGACCATATCAGGCAGAAGGAATGAACCTGATTTAAGATTAATTTTCTAGATTCCAGGTAAGACCAAGAACAGGTTCTTTTTTACCTTTACACAGGAAAACAGACTTACACAATACAATAAAAGGACAAGTGGGGTTTGATGCCTATTTCCAACTTCTCAAATCCAATGGGAATGGAAGGGAGTGCCTCCAGCCAAAGAGGGAAGATAAATCTTTCTCAACACTTCAGGTAGTACGTAATGATGGTTGAGAAGTCAAGATGGGGAAGGAGGTGTAGTGTGGCAGCCTTGGGTCCTCAGGATACTGAACTTTTTATCATTAGTTCAGCCAAAAGGAAGTCTTTCCATCAGCAGGACCCAAGAGATGCTACCCAGCAGCATTGGTCAGGTATGCATTCTACTGTCCAATGCTGCTCAGAGAGAAAACATCAAGCTTCTTTTGCCATAAGGCACCTGATTTTGTGGGACTTATGAGGATGGCCAGGCAAACACGGAGCATCCTAGGCACATTCAGGGAAACCAGCTCCCCTAAGCACGTTGGGAATGGTCAGGCAGACAGAAGCTGAAGTTTCTTAAGAGGTGGGAAGTGGGTGGAACTCATAAAATGCAGGACTGGAGTGCCTGGGTGGCTCAGTCAGCTGGGCATCTGACTCTTGATTTTGGTTAGGGTCATGATCTAGGGGTCATGTGACTAAGCGCCACATGGGGCTCCATGCTCAGTGCAGAGTCTGCTCGGGATTCTCTCTCCCTCTCCCTCCCATGGCTCGCATGTGCATTCTGTCCCCAGCACCCCCCACCTAAAATAAATAAATGAATAAAATATTTTTAATTAGTGAATTAATTAAATTCAGGACTAAAAGTCTATCATACAATCTTGCTTCAAAAATCAAAGTGAAAAAAAAATCAAAGTGAACTTTTTAAAATAACTTGTACCAGCCAATTTTATATTTAAGGTATGGGTTTCACTTATAATGTAGAGGATGATCTGGAAATAAAAAAATAAACGTCAGTTCTTAATAGAATTTGCTTAGAAGGGCATCAGCCCATGGAGGATTGTCTTCTTAGACCAAGACTCCTTGGACTGTCTGTGCAATTACTTCCTTCCTTACTGCATATTACAAAACTCTACTGTAGTATGAAAGTTCTGTTGATGACATGGGGCTCTTTGTGCCAATAAATGTTTACATACAGAAATGAAACATCTTAAAATTTCTTCTAATTTATTTATAAAGATATTTCTGCCACTAACAAACCCAGTGTATTATCAAAATGCAAATGATAACATTTAGCCAAGTGTGTGGTCTGAACAAAGAAAAAGAAGCTCTAGAGACACTGACAAGACAAACAAATAACAGCAGAAGGAATCTTAATATTTATACTTTCTGTATGACTCCCCGCTACAATTACAAAAGGGTTGAAAGATAACAAATTATTGAATCCTGTTTTAAAATGACTTAGAATCTTAATCTCCATTTTAACTTGCCAAGATTTCTAAGAAGATATTTAACTACATTCCCACTTGGCCTCATTAAATTTCATATAAATGTGTTTACCGTCTCAATTGTATAACACTGAAAATATTGCCTTATAAATATTTTATCAACAAGAAGTACTAGCACTCCCCCACTGACTATGAGAGAACAAAACTGTCTTTGGACAGAAGAAAAAATTCTTTATATATCCACAAGTTTTGACAAATGTGGGGAATTTATCTTGAGTCATTCTGAATGGAAGCTTCTAAATTCCAAATGTGAGAAGCCTGTGAAGGACATTAGTTCCTCTTCAGCTTTTAGGATTGAAACCCAGCCTGTTAGTTTGTGACACCAATCTTCACAGCCTACAGATGATTCACCTAATGTATATGGAAAAGCTACAGTGGACTGGACATACTTTTTTCCTGTATTTAGAAGCTTTAAAAAACAGTGGTACCATCCTGCTTTCCAACACACACGTAAACCATCAGTAACTGTCTTTCTTTATCTCAGTTTGCATTTCAGGATTTAAGAGTACTGGGGGGGGGGGGGACGCCTGGGTGGCTCAGTGGGTTAAAGCCTCTGCCTTTGGCTCAGGTCATGATCTCAGGGTCCTGGGATCAAGCCCCGCATCGGGCTCTCTGCTCCGCAGGATCTCCGAGGAGCTCTCCCTCTCTCTGCCTACTTGTGATCTCTGTCTGTCAAATAAATAAATAAATAAATAAAAATATTTTAAAAAAATAAATAAATAAAAGTACTTGAGGGGTACCTGGGTGGCTCGGGAAGTTAAGTGTCTGTCTTCAGCTCAGGTCATGATCCCAGGGTCCTGGGATCGAGCCTTACACCAGGCTCCTTGCTCAGCAGGGAGCCTGCTTCTCCCTCTCCCTCTGCCCTTTCCCCACTCACACTCGTTCTTTCTCAAATAAATAAATAAGATCTTTTTTTTTTTAAAGTACCCTCCATGGTGTTAACTTAGAGGAAAATGAGAAAGGGGCATTACGCAGGCCATTAAGCTTCTGATTCTTGGTTTCAGCTCAGGTCATGATCTCAGGATCATGAGACTGAGCCCAGCATCGGGCTCCGAGCTCAGTGATACATCTGCTTGAGATTCTCTCTCCCTCCCTCTCTGCTCCTCCAACACATGCTCTCTCTCTCTCCCTCTCTCTCTCTCTCTAAAATAAAGATATAAATCTTTTTTAAAAATAAGATAATACCTATCTCTGCCTACACTGAATTCCTTGAGCCCTATTTCAAAGACTAAGTAAATGGTCCATAAACAACAGATAACCTTATGGCTATAAATCACTCTCTACATCTAGAATCTTAAAAAAAAAAAAGATAATGTTAAAGGTTCAGAAGAAAATAAAATAAAAATTGATGCCTTTTGAAGTGCTTTTTAAATCATTTCCAGAAATAACAGGCAAAATAATGCCTCTAAATGTTCAAGCCAAATTAAATTGCCTACAAATGATCAGAAATCATGGTTGCCATGGTTTCAGATGCCCAGAATATGGTGTATGGACTAAATAGTGCCTTGCAGCAAAAATGCCTCTGTATTAAGTGGAAGCCACACACACACACACCCCACTAATTATAGTGTTCTCAGGCATTTGAAATCTTTCAAAAATAACAATAATAATGATTGATAATAATTTTTTGAACTGTCAGCTGATCTTACCTGCTAGTGTGACAACATCCACTTATCACCATCCTGAGTTCTCAGGCTTATCCCTACACTACAACCCCAACCCTCTGTGGATGTCTAGCAGATGTAGAAACGGTCTTGTGATCATGATAAAGAGAGTCACACATAGCCTCTGGTCCAACAGGTATTCTTCTCTTTTAAGACTTTTTTTTTTAATACTTTATTTATTTGTCAGAGAGAGAGAGCACAAGCAGTGAGAGCAGCAGGCAGAAGGAGAAGCAGGCTTCCTGCTGAGCAAGGAGCCCGATGTGGGACTCGATCCCAGGATCCCGGGATCACGACCCGAGCTGAAGGCAGACGCTTAACAGACTGAGCCACCCAGGCGTCCCAAGACTTTATTTTTAAGTAATCTCTATACCCAATGTGGGGCTCAAACTCACAATCCCAAGATCAGGACTTATATGCTCCACCAACCGAGCCAGCCAGGTGCAGCCTTACAGATATTCTTAATGCTCCACAAGAAGTTCTTGACTTGTTAAAAGTTGCTTAAAGTTACTTTCTCAAAAAATCTAAAACTTTATGGTGCCTTTAAGTTTTGTTTTGGTTTTTGTCTTCATTAAGCAGGTCTTTGTTTTCTCTTCCTTTATTTTCTCCCTCCCAGTCCAATATGGAGTTTTTACAGGCTTCAAGTCAGTCAGTGAATCAGTCAACGTTTATTGAGCAACACTATGTCAGACACAATTCAGACACGAGGTTACAAAGATAAGTAAGACATGGTCTCTTCCCTTATAAAAGAGGTTGGTTTGTCGGTCCCATGTTCAGACTGACAAACAGTTATTTCTCACATAGTGTACTAAAGCTATGGTAAAAATAGGGACAGCATATTATGCACAGAAGAGAGGGCCATGGGGAATCAGAGAAAGCCAGGAATCTTCCTCGGGTTTACCCTTGAGTTACCCTTGAATCAGTCAGCAGTGGGAATTGGGCAAATACCAGGGGACCAGGAAAGAACTCCACTTAGAAGGAGGGCAGGAGTCTTGGCTTTATGTGTCCAAGCATTACAACACTAAGTGTCACAAAAGACCACAGTATGTCAGGGGAGGGGTGGCAAGAAACTAATTTGCAGCGATATGGGCAAAGGAAGAGCATAGCTCTTTACGTGTGAACTGACTTTAGCAGTATGGACTTTATTCGGGGGAATCACTGAACAGTCAACGTAGAAGAGCCATGTGGTCTGATTTGTCTTTTGGATAGATGCCTTTGGAAGACAAATTTGAAAGGAACAAAAGTGAAAACACGGAGACCATTTTGGAGGCTATTTATGATGGTTGATTTTATATGTCAACCTGACTGTGCCATAAGGTGCCCAGATAGTTGGTCAAACAGTATTCTGGGCATTTCTATGAGGGTATTTGGGGATAAAATTAACATTTAAATAGGCAGACTTGAGTAAAGCTGATTACTTCCATATTGTGTGTGGGCTTCATCCAGTCAGCTGAAGGCCTGAACAGAATACAAAGGCCAATCCTTCCTCAAGCAGGAGAGAACTCTCCAGCCCACCGCCTTTGAACTTCATCTGTAACATTGCTCCATCCTGCCTGATGGCCTCTGAACTAAAATACTGGCTCTTCCTATGTCTCCCACACCACCAGATGTTGAACTTACCAACCTCTGTAAAGATATAAGCCAATTCTTCACAATAAACCTACCTAGCTAGCTAGCTATCTTCTACTGGAGATATATAGATATAGATATAGATATAGATACTTCATATATGTAAAATTCTATTTCTCTGGAGAACTCTGGCTAATACACTCTTTTTGTGACTGAGAACCAAATAGTGGGGGTTCAAACTGGAATAGTGATAATAAAGCTGGAAGTGAAAATTACTTAAGAAGGAAATCAGTGGTACTAGGGACTAAAATTTGGGGGTTTCATAGGAGGCTAGAAATCAAGAACCATCACTTAAGTATCCAGGTAAGTGATTGGACCACCAACTGAGGTAAAGATCCTAAAGGAGGGGAGAACACAGGCAGGTACAAGTAGTTAGTATGAGACATGTTAAGTTTGAGGTACCCTTAGCATCCCATCTCCATATCCCAACTCCATACCCAGAGTTGGATGTATGAGTTCAGAGCTCAAATGAGAGTTTGAGGTAAGAAATGCAGAGTTGGAAGGCATCCTCTATCATTTAGAACCACACACAAGACTAGATAAGATCACCCAGGGAAAGGATGAGCAAAGAGAAAAGGAATGAGCCAGAGGCAGAACTTTGGGAAACATCCATATATAATGGGTGGGCAAAGAAATTGGACCACAGGGAGTCTTATAAAAGAAATGTCAAGAAATGTAGAGAGTCAGATTTTACCCAACTTGCAAAGTAACATTTTAGCCTGCAACAGTTTCATGGGTGTTGGCAGAAGACATGAGACTCCTAGGTCAGAAATCAAGGCCTTTATTACTGACAACGGTAGGAGTAGACAGAATTATCAGCAGGTTCCTCCACTGGTCTCCCCAGTACCAATTCCCACAGGGTGGTGCAATACTATATCTCTTCTTTCTCCCCTAAGAAAAGGGTTGAAGAATGGAAAGAGCCTTATAGAGTTGTGAGAAAAAGTCATTATAGGCAGTAAAGCTAGGAAAATTGACCAAAGGGAATAAGCCCCCTCCAAGATGACCAGAGTCACCTCCAGCCACAGACCAGAGCCATGACATATGCACCAAGCAAAGTGGTGACCTGTCAGTCCTCTACACAAACTACCAGTGGGTCTAGATCATCGAGAACCAACCAAAATCCAATCATTATGGGAAGATATCCTACATTTAGTTATAGCAATATCAAAGAATGGTGATAAATCTTAACCAGGAAAATTAAAACTCTTACTTCCCTCATTTACCAACTCACAGTATCCCCAAGCCACCGTTCAACGATATATTCTCATCACAGGTAAATGAAGGATCAAATCTCCGTGTTGAGGAAAGCTAGTCATCAGGTATTCTGAGTTCAATGGTGCGAATCACTGCTGTGTGGAGAACAGGCATAGTCTTTCTTAGACAAGTGGTTCTCTGGAAAAGTACTTACAAACTTGTTTGGGAGTTTCAAGCATGCTTTAACCCCATAAGTACTTGTAATTACTTGAGCATATGTGTTTTATGGTTCACTAAGGAAGTTATAATCTCTGGACACAGGTTTATAAATTTGGGGCACCTCAAAGACTTACGTTGTTGCAAAATATAGTACCTCCATGGAGATCTAAACAGTTTAAAAAAAAAAACAAATACCTAGGGACGCCTGGGTGGCTCAGTTGGTTAAGCGGCTGCCTTTGACTCAGGTCATGATCCCAGCGTCCTGGGATCGAGTCCCACATCGGGCTCCTTGCTTGGCAGGGAGCCTGCTTCTCCCTCTGCCTCTGCCTGCCACTCTGTCTGCCTGTGCTCGCTCTCTCGTGCCCTCTCTCTCTGACAAATAAATAAATAAAATCTTTAAAAAAAAAAAAAACCAAATACCTAGAAAAAAGAGAGTCTAATTGTGGGTATATGTAAAAAATGTATATATCATATACTTGTATATATATTTTTTTAATTACACGAACTATTTTTATGTCTTTTTAAACAATGTTATAGTTATTAAGATAGCAAAATCACTCCAATATCATTTGTAGCAGTTTTTATACAAACATGTGGTATATAAAGAGATCAGTCATAGTTTCATACCTCCTGTAAAAGAACATAACCAGCCACACAAATCAATTTTAACAGTAGTTCTAACACCCGACACTTCAATTATAGGATTTTTACACTCATACAAGTCTTTCATGATCCTTTTATTCCTATGCTTCATAATGGATTTATCCATCTCTCAGAACCCAGATCAAGAGCCACCTGCCCTAACATCACACCCCATTCACCACTCCCACCCTCACAGAGCTTGTCACTCTCTCCAGGAATCATCAAAAGTCTATTATTGTTCTTACAATGCTGTATGGTAATTTATTTGCTCAAGCATTTGTCTTTCTAGCAGACTGAGACAGTTGTTATACAACTCCGAAGGGGATGGGAAAGTAAGTGCAGAATCATTTTCAAACTTAGCAAGGCAAGTAAAGAAATTCCAACAAAAAAGAGTTCTGCCGTGAAAAAAAAAAAAAAAAAAAGCTTTTATTTAGGTTTTTCCCTTCAACAGTCATCATTGTTCCCTCTTATCCTGCCTCACTTTAAATCTGTCTTTTTGTTAATCTGTTTGGGATGGAATGCCAAGCAAACAAGCATTAGATACTATAACCTTATCCCAAGAGAAATAGAATAGAAGCCCAGGAATAAGACCATCCATTTTGAAAATATGGTGAGACCATTGATTAATTCACTGGTACAGACTGCCAGACATTCTGAGCCTCAGAATTAGTAGCCAATCCAGAATCAGGTAGAGAGGCCTCCTGTGCATGTTTCAATGTAAGTTCAGAAGTTTCCAAAGAAGATCAAAGAACCCAACAATCCACAAAATTACAAAGGAAGAGGCTGATGTTCTGGAGGCAGAGGCAGAAAAATCTTAAAAGTGATTAGAGTTTTTGTTAATCAATCAAGAAAGAAAAAAAAACACATTGAATTCTTTCTATGACTTCCTATTAATCATTCAGTTCCTATCAATACATATCAAATCTTACTAGTCATTCAGTTGGATGCTTATTAGCTTCCTTGATAATAAGTTAAAACGTAAAACAAGACTTCATATATGAAGCAAAATAACAGTATGAAGCAGTACATAATCAATGTTAAAACTGAACAGACTGAACATATGTAGGATGACCACATGCCCTGGTTTATCCAGGACTGTTCTGGTTTACGCCTTTTGTCTGCCTTGTATGATAAATTATACGGTCCAGTGTCATTCATGAGCAAGGATCTTCCCCCTTTAGAGCAATAATATGCACTGTGAATTCTTTACTATGATAGAAGTGAAGTAAGCCATCGTTTTTTGCCTTTGGAAATGATAGCTAGTAATTTGACATTAAAGGAATTTTCCTGGTTTTTATTTTGTTTTATTTTTGGCTGTTGTTCTGCTGTTAGAGTCTGGTTACTGATGACTAATCACTTTGGTTTCATAACTATAGTCCAACCTTTTGAAGTAAGTGACAGTGACACTGTTAGTCAAAATTCATGTCTCACACTTAAAAAAAGACAAAAACGTATCTTGGAGCAAACGCATACATGAAAACGAGGAAATTTTACCTTTTAGTTTAGTTTTTTCTGCAATGTCTTAACTTTTTTCCATATGAATGTACTGTTTTTATGGTAAAAGTAATAATATTTGGGGTGTTTTAATTGCGTGACTATAGTATCCTTATAACAGAAATATTAAAAAGCAAAGACAGAATGAGGAATATAATCCACAGAAATGTCAACTTGCTGTTAACATCTCTGTCACACAAGAAAGCCAGAATCTAGACAAGACTGTCTAAAACGACTAACACATTTGGAACACATTTTTAAAGGCACTGACAAGCCCGCAGTCCAATCACACAGGCAACATGTGCAGCTGTGGTGGAAATGCTTTATAGACTCTGTTTGTTGTTGTTTTATACTCACTTTAAAAGTCTCGGGAAAGCAGGGGGAGGGATTAAAGGTTCATAATAAATTTTACAAGCCTGGGCAGTGAAGAAAAACTCCAGAGCGTTATGAGGTGTTAAATAAATCAAATTGGCTAAACTTTCTGCCCCATTGTCGTGATGGCCTTTACACTTCTCACAATGTGGAGACAATTAGGTGTTAGCCTGGCTTGGAAAGATAAATGTCCAGCTTCCAGACAAGAGTGCTGATTTAGCATGTGTTCTGTGGGCCACAAAATTATTGTTCTAATCAATTCTAGCTTTCATGTTTGCCCACATGCATATCAGTAAAAATAAAGAAGAGAAACAGAAAGCAATGGCAAAACTTAATTCCAAATGCAAATATTTTTATTTTCTCCCTCATTATTGAAGTTTTTCTGCAGGGATGATCATAAAAGGGCCCCAGAGGCAGGAAAGAACTGACACAGCTATTTTCAAATATTACTAAGAAGCCAGTCTTCTGGGCATTTTAGGTGCAGATTCAATAATGGATCCGTAATTTAAGTGCAAAATCATTTACCCATTTTGCTATATAAGTTGGTTTACCCACAAGGGCTTCTCCCCTGCCCATTGTATACTCTTCTTATCACCTTATAATTTTATGCATTATGGAGAAGTTGACAGTAATAACTAAGGCAACAGTCATCTTTGCTCACAGGATCCTTGCTTTTCCATCAAAGCCAGTTTATTAAAGAAAAAACACCAATGGCACTCCCATGGGATATATCTTAAGACCTTTGAAAGTCTGCAAATCTGTGAATACCACTACAGAATAAAGTTTCTCTTCTACTAAACAAAGAGAATTGAGCAATTTAAGCAAACTGAAACTTTTATTTTTGTCAGGGGGAGGGGAAGCAGGGCTTGTTTGGATGTTTTTTCCATCCCAGCACATTTCCAGTCAAAAATTTTTCCACAAACGCTTAAGTTAATTAAATGGTTACTTGGTGTTTTACCTTATTTATTTTAAAAAAAAAAGTAGAAATCAATAAATCAAGTAAATTCAAAACTGGTTACTGGAGGGGCGCCTGGGTGGCTCAGTGGGTTAAGCCTCTGCCTTCAGCTCAGGTCATGATCTCAGGGTCCTGGAATCGAGCCCGGCATCGGGCTCTCTGCTCAGCAGGGAACCTACTTCCCCCTCTCTCTCTGCCTACTTGTGATCTCTTTCTGTGTCAAATAAATTAAAAAAAAAACAAAAAACTGGTTACTGGAGAAGACCAATAAAATAGACAAACTTTGGTAAGATAAATAAAAAGAAAACACAAATAACAACATTGAGACAGGATCAAGAAAATAATATAAGATGTATGTAAAGAGTATTATCTTTTATTTCAGGATAATATAGTACAATATTATACCAATAAATTTGAAAACCTAGACAAAATAAGTGATCGTGTAGGAAAATATAAATTAACAAAATAAATTCAGGAAGACTTATTAAACCACAAAGATCAATAAACATAGAAGAAATTTTTTTAATTATTAAAAGATCTGTCAGATAGTAAGGATGCTGGTCCAAGATGGTTTTATAAGAAAGCACTGCCAAGTCTTCAAGGAATAAATAATTTATATTTCATATGAACCAGTTAATATTTTCCCCAGGAATACAAGAATGGTTGACATAGAAAATTTAGACAGAAAATCTACTAATGCAAATTACTACATTAACAGATTAAAGGAGGAAAAAATGACAGTTTCTTTAAAAATGTTTGACTAATTTAACATTAATTCTCAATTTTTAAGTTATCTTACTAAGCAAGGACTAGAAGGAAATCTCTTAAATTTGATAAATGACTTATACCATCAACCTGTATAAATCCTCACACTGAATCATGAAATTTAAGACACATTCACATTAAAGTTGTTCTTCTGCTACTCTACACTGTTGTGTTTAACCTTCCCAAGGTTAATGACTTGTCACGAGTCTGTTTCAAACAATTATAGTACTTTGTATGAATGAAGGTGTACAGTCTAAGTCTATGAGGACCACAGATAGAGAAATTCATTCAAGAATGAAAACAAATGTATTTTCAAAAGAAATATTCAGAGTTAGTATCTAAATCTTTTGAAGATTTTTTTAATAAACCTGCTAAAGAAGCTCTATGTACTCTAAATATAATTCTGTTATAAAGTCATCTCAAGGGGCACCTGGGTGGCTTAGTGGGTTAAGCCTCTGCCTTCGGCTCAGGCCATGGGTCTCAGAGTCCCTGCTCAGCAGGGAGTCTGCTTCCCTTCCTCTCTGCCTGCTGCTCTGCCTGCTTGTGATCTCTCTCTCTCTGTTAAATAAATAAATAAAAATCTTTAAAAAATAATAATAACGTCATCTCAAAATTAAAGAAAAAACATTTCCCTACATATATTGCTTGACAGGGATATGAGTCAAATGATAATCAGTACAGTAAGAGGCATTTTAATGGCTCAAGTTCTATAGCAGTTCAGTTAACTACAACATAAATTCATTTCAACAGACCTAATTCAGGGGAATGGCATTACAGTAAGTGAATGGATCATAAGCTCCACAGGCACTGTGCTTTCCACGGAATGGTTTTCATTGCTAACAGAGAATGCTGACTTCATTTATTTTAATAAAAGTCTATGACTTGTGTAAAAGTAGGAGAGCATTTTTTTCAGTACATCAATTTTATCTGCTTTGGGATCTAGACTAAAGGCTATAAATTAGGAGAAAGACAACTGGAATGTTCTGCATCTTTGTGACACAGCATCTCTGAAAAAAGTGCTACAAAAAGAAATACACAACAAAAGAAATATAAGTATTGGATTATAATCCAAAGTATAAAATAAATATCCAGGGGTCAGTACTGATATAAATAAATTATTGAATAAATAAATGATAAAAGACAAATCTACCACACAGAAGAATTTCAAGTAATTTATATAGATATTCTAACCTCAGGGATGTGGAGATTAACTCCCACCCCCTATGTGTAGGCTACAGACAGTAACTTCCTTGCAATGAGTACAGTAAGAAAAAGGGGGAGTAGGAGTAACTTTACAGTGGAGAAACCTGAGAAACACTACATTAGCCAGGTGATCAGAGTCAACATTAACAGTGATTAAGTCATGTTGATGCTATGTACACTTCAAAGGGTGTGATGAGAATGGCACTTTACCTGTGAAGTCTTTCTTCCAAAAAGTTATAACCCCAGTCAAAAATAAGAAAACACCCCATAAATTCCAACTGAGAGAAATCCAAAAAAAAACCTGACCACTACTCCCCAACACTATCAAGGTCATCAAAAAACAAGGAAAGTCTGTGAAACTATCATAACCAAGAAAAGTCTAAGGACATGTGATATCTAAATGTAATGTAGTATCCTGGGCAGGATCCTAGAATAGAAAAAGGACATAAGGTAAAAATGAAGGAAATCTGACAAAAGTAAGAAAATATATGAACACTGGTTCCCAAATTATGACAAATGTACCATACTAATGTAGGATGTTAATAGTATGGCAAACTGGGTGTGGGGTTATGGGAACTCTGTACTATCTTTACAGTTTTTCTGCAAATCTGAAATATTTTAAAATTAAAAGTTTATTTTAAAACACAAAAATGAAATAGAAGTGACCTATCTTCTTTTATATTCGTTTCTCTAACCACACCCAGCATACGAAATGATAAAGTAGAGCCTTCACACTCACAAGTTTAATATACATTAGATACATGATTAATAAATTAGCTGGGTATAGAATTTTAAATTGGAGATTATTTTCTTTTTTTTTAAGATTTTTTATTTATTTATTTGACAGAGATCACAAGTAGGCAGAGAGGCAGGCAAAGAGAGGGGGGAAGCAGGCTCTCTGCTGAGCAGAGAACCCAATGCGGGGGTTGATCCCAGGACCCTGAGATCATGACCTGAGCCAAAGGCAGAGGTTTTAACCCACTGAGCCACCCAGGCGCCCCTGGAGATCATTTTCTATCACAGTTTTGAAGATGTTTCTCCATTGTCTTCTAGCTTCCAACATTGCTGTTGTGATACTGATGTCATTCTAATTTCTGGTTTTTTTTAATGCTTTGTAAATTGCAAAGTGCTTTTACTGTCCCTGCTGTCCTGAGATTTCACAACAGTGTGCCATTTTGTAAGGAACTATATGGGTCCTTCAACTGAAAAATTCAGGCTCTTCCATTCTGGGTAATTTTGCGTATTATTTTTTTACTACTACCCCTCCATCTCCCCTGTTCTCTCACCTAGAACTCCTATTATTTTGGACTTTAGATTTTTCTGACCTATTGACCTAATTTTATCTTATTTCTCTTATTTTCCATGTTTTTTCCCTTTTACTCTACTTTTTGAGAAATTTCCCCAGCTAGATATTTCTACCAGTGAGGTTTTCCTGAGAACATTTTGGGGTTTTTTTTTGTTTTTACTGTTCTTAAAAAAAAAAAAAAAAAAAAAAAAGGTTATTTCATTATTGCTTCCTGTGTGATATCTTCTATTCTCTGACATTTTAATTGATAGCTTTTAAAATGTAATCTTGTCTCTGAATAATCTAGTGTTTTATGTTTATTTGTGTCAATCTTTCATGCAAGAGGCTTTCCTCTGATGCCTGATAATTGTGCATTGTCTACACACATTTATGGGTGGAATATTAAAAGGTGATTAGAAGTTGGAATATTATTCAGACTTTAAAAAGGAGTAAATCTTAGGGCAGCTGGGTGGCTCAGTCAGCTGAGTGTCCTCCTCTTGATTTTGGCTCAGGTCCTGTCTCAGGGTTGTGAAATCAAAGCCCTGCACTGGGCTCCATGCTGGGTGTGGAGACTGCTTGGGATTCTCTCTCTCTGCCCTTCTCTCTGTAATAAAAAATAAAATAAATATTTAAAAAGGAAGAAATCTTGTCACATGCTATAACATGGGTGAACCCTGAGGACATCATGTTAAGTGAAATAAGCCAGTCACAAAAAGACAATACTGTATGATTCCACTTTTTTTTAAGATTTTATTTATTTATTTGACACAGAGAGAGAGGTCACAAGTAGGCAGAGCAGCAGGCAAAGATAGAGGTGGGAGCTCTCCGCTGAGCAGAGAGCCCGATGAGGGGGTCGATCCCAGGACCCTGAGATCATGACCTGAGCCGAAAGCAGACGCTTCACCCACTGAGCCACCCAGGTGCCCCGATTCCACTTTTTTTTTTTTTAAGATTTTATTTATTTGAGAGAGGGAGAGAGTGCACAAGTGGGGGGAAGAGACAAAGGGAGAAGAAGACTCCCCAGTGAGCAGGGAGCCCAATACAGGGCTCAATCCCAGGACCCTGAGATCATGACCCAAGCAGAAGGCAGCCACTTAACCAAATGAGCCACCGAGGCACCCAATGATTCCACTTTCAAGAAATGTCTAAAGTAATTAGACCCATAGAGACAGAACAATGATGGTTGCCAGAGGTGGGGGTAAGGGGATGTGGGGAGTTGTGTTCAAAGGATATACTCAGTTTTGCCAGGTGAAAAAGTTCTAGAGATCTACTGTACAACATTTATATGAATATACTTAATGCTGCTGACCTACACACTCAAAAATAGTTAAGATAGAAAATTTTGAATGTTTTTTTGCCACAATTAAAAATTTTAGAAATGTTTTGAATGATTAGAAGCTCTGAGCACAAAAGTAGGACCAGTTTGCATGGGCTTCAGTCCTGATGAGGCAAGTTATTTCAGTAAAGAATCCCTGATGCTATCATTAGATCTTTCCTCTTGGAGAGCCATGGGCTGCTCAGATCCCCAGAGAATAATCACCTGAATTCCTCACCTACAGGCTATGGGCCGGGCTGCCAGTTTTCTGTCTCATGTGCAGGGACAGACAGTGACTTCACTACTGAGTATGCAAACTTTAACTCTTTCCCCTGCTTTCACTATGGCTCCTGTCCTCAAATGTGCATGGGATCCTCCAGTGACTTTTTGCATCAACTTCTCCAGAGAGAATGTATCTTCAGTCCTCTAGGATGTGAAAAGAGCAAGCCATCAGACAGTTCTGTGGAGGTGGATGTAGATCTGGGGAGCCCACTGCTTCAAAATTAGACCACTCTCCTTTCACTTACACAGGTATCAGCTCTGATTCTTTTTTTTTTTTTAAGATTCCATTTATTTATTGAGAGAGAGAAAGCAAGAGGCAGAGCACAAGTGAAGAGGGAGGGGCAGTAGGAGAGGAAGAAGCAGGCGCTCCACTAAACAGAGACCCCAGGATCATGACCTGAGCTGAAGGCAGACACTTAACTGACTGAGACACCCAGGCTCCGTCTAATTCTTGAGCCTTGTTGATTCAACAGTGTGAATCAATTTGTTACTCACCTTTTTCCACTGCCAGCCTAGGATTCAGATATCTGAAGTCTGTCTGCTTAATCAATTACCACTTTTCCATCTGCTTATCAATTTCCCAAATTTTATTGTTCCTCTCCTTCTCTCTTGTCCTCATGCTCATGCCTTTAAAAAAACTGTTTTAGAAAGGTTTGGGTTTTGACAAAAGAGTGGTAGCTGTTGCACATATTCAATCCGCCATCTTTGTTCTCTATGGTTTGTTTTCTATAGTTTCAGATTCAGTTTCCTGTGTTGGAGATGATGTAGTAGGAAGAGTAGAGACTTAGGTTAACTGACTTAGGCTAACCTGAGTTTAGATTTAGACTTTGGGTCTGGCACTTTCTTGTTGTGTGAGCATGTTAACTAACTTTTCTTATTCACAATTTTTCTGTTTATAAAATGAAGGTGCTAAGACATGGGTAAGACATGGACTTATTTTAATGAGGATAATGTGAAAAAAATATGAAAGGCATATGTAAAATAACATATGCAAAACTTAGGTGAAACAAAAGACTTGCTTAATAAATATTAATTCCCCTTCCTTGTCCAAGATAAGTTGTTGAATCTACCCTCCACTAGCAACTATAACATTCTGATAACCTCATTCTGAGCTAAGTTTCTATAGTGATGCATCAAATCACTTACTAGCCATCCTCTCCTAGCTGTCCTCCTCAACCAGAGGCCTTCCCCCTGGTAATGACGTTCAGTCTCAGGTGCTACATCATTTTGTTGGAATAAGAGCAAATTTTATTTTTTTATATTTTTTTATAGAAATGAGCACTTTATTTTTGAGTCCTTTGGTCAAGTATACCTTTATCTTTTTATGAAACTAATATTTCCAAATTTTTTTTCAACAGAACAGGGAAAGGAGGATGGGAGAACTGTTAGAAGAAGGAATGCAATTTAAATAGATTGAACATTTCTAATGTACTCTAGGGATCACCACTGAATTAGATACAATTGCTTGTTATAAGTAAGAGAAACCAACTCTAAACAGAGGATAAATGTATTAAGTGTATTTCAGAGAACACACAAAAGTGTTCTCCAGCAGTAAGACTGGAGAAACAAGCTGGAAAAAGGTCAAGAATCAGGGCAGCTCCAAGGCAAGGGGGATTAATAAACATTCTCAACACAATATGATCACTGGAATGAATAATCTCCCACCATCTTGAACCTTTCTCTCTTTTTTTTTAAGATTTTATACATTTATTTGAGAGAGAGCACAGCAATGTGCACAAGCAGGGGGAGAGGTGGGTGGGGAGAGCAGGATCCCCAGAGCAGGGAGCCCAATGTGGGTTTCAATCCCAGGACCCCAGGATCATGACCTGAGCTGTAGGCAGGCACTTAACCTACTGTGCGCCACCCAGACACCCCCTCATCTTGAACCTTTCTGCATCACTCCAGTAACAGAAATTCCTAAGAGTCTGCTTTATTTAGCTGGAGTCACATGCCCACTCCTAAGGGGGAGATAATCCCCTAAAGGTAGAAAATTTCTAGAGGGAGAGATAATTATTCAAAAGGAAATTAGCTACATACTGTAAGATTCCAACTCTATGACATTCTGGAAAAGGCAAACTATGGAAACAATAAAAAGGCTAGTGGTTGCCCGGGGTTGGAGGTAGGGAGGAATGATCAGATGGAGCACAGATCTTCAGGGCAATGAAAATACTCTATCTGTATGATGCCATAATGATGGATACATGTCCAAACCCAAAGAAAGAACACCAAGAGTGAACTGTAACATAAACTACATACTTTAGGTGACTAGAATATGTCAATGTAGGTTCATCAATTCTAACAACTGTACCGCTCTGGAGGGGATGTTGTTGAGAGAGACTCTGCAAGTGTGCAGTAAATAAGAAATGTCTACACCTTCTCAGTTCTGCTGTGAATCCAAAACTGGTCTAAAAACTTGACATAATTTTTTTTTAATGAATTAAACAGGGACACCTGGGTGGCTCAGTGGGTTAAAGCCTCTGCCTTCGGCTCAGGTCATGATCCAGGGGTCCTGGGATCGAGCCCCGCATCGGGCTCTCTGCTCAGCTGGGAGCCTGCTTCCTCCTCTCTCTCTGCCTGCTGCTCTGCCTACTTGTGATCTCCGTCTGTCAAATAAATAAAATCTTTTTTAAAAAATGAATTAAACAACAACAATAAAAGAAGTTAGTGTGTATGCTAAAGTAGGGGAAATGAGTGACAGGCAACCAAAACACAATACACATCCACTACCCCAAGTGCCACTCCAGAATTTCTGCGTACAAGTAGCAATCTGGTTGAGAGAAAGCAATAGGGTATTTTTTTTAAGGCTGCATTTAGATAGCAATCACACTGCTTTGATTTTAATTGAACCTTTATTTGGGAAGTTTTGAAGGTTCACTGAAAATTACGGACTAAATTAAACCTTTCCAGGCCACATGCTGGTCCTTCTACTGATCACAACTCCAAAGACACCCCCCAATTGCTATTATAGTTTGCTTGACCTTATTCTGGAATCCCCAGTAGGATTAATCTGGAGAGGCCCACTACATGGATTCATGGTACTATAATGGCCTTTTTAAATAAACCATAAAGTACATCATCCGCTAAACAATAATAAGCCAACAGGATTACTCTTTACATATGTTTAATTAGCCAAGGAAACTTCAGAACTTTCAAAAAGGAATTCTGAGCTAGTATATACCACTATATAAGCAGCTACATAGATAAGAATCCCCCCAAATCCCCACATGAAAGCAGATAATAGAACTACATAACTAAACCCAAAAAGAAAAGACAATATTTACCAGAAAACAAAGTGTTTTCTGTGATCATGCCAACTGTAGTTATATTAGAATTATTATTTTGCAATGATTTTGTATGTAATGGAGGATAAAGCAAACAAGTAATGATAGGATATTGTATGTATAATGATAAGGATATTGTAATTTCCTCATCCCTTGTGTCCTTGACAACCATGATTCCCAATGTCAAAGGAGATACAGATTTAATATATGAAAACATAACAAAAGTCTTGTATCCCTGAATTTCACTAAAAACATCAGTATAGGGTGTCTGGGTGGCTCAGTTGGTTAAGCAACTGCCTTCAGGTCCGGTCATGATCCCAGAGGCCTGGGATGGAGCCCCGCATCAGGCTCCCTGCTCAGCAGTGGGAAGCCCGCTTCTCCCCTCTCCCACTCCCCTCTCACTGTGTCACTCTCTCTGTCAAATAAATAAAATCTTTTTAAAAAAAAAGAAAACAAAAGAAAGTATCAGTATAGGGGGACACCTGCATGATGCAGTTGTTTAAGTATCCCAACTCTTGGTTTTCGGCTCAGTTCGTGATCTCAGGGTTGTGAGATCGAGCCATCAAGTCAGGCTCTATGCTCAGCATGGAGCCTGCTTAGGACTCTCTCTTTTCCCTCTGCCGTGCCTCTCAGTTCTTGTACTCTCACTCTCTTTCTCAAATAATCTTTTAAAAAAATTTTCAAAAGAAAGTATCAGTATAGGAGTGCCTGGATAGTGCATTTGGTTAAGTGACCAACTCTTGGTTTTGGCTCAGGTCATGATCTTAGGGTCATGAGACTGAACCCCAAGTCAGGCTCTGCACTCAGAGCAGAGTCCATTTGGGATTCTGTCTCCCTCTCCCTCTGCCCCTCCCCACCACCCCAGTGCACTCATGTGCTCTCTCTAAAATAAATAAATACATCCTTTTTTTTTTTTTAAAGATTTTATTTATTTGACAGACAGAGATTACAAGTAGACAGAGAGACAGGCAGAGAGAGGAAGGGAAGCAGGCTTCCTGCTGAGCAGAGAGCCCGATGCGGGGCTCAATCCCAGGACCCTGGGATCATGACCTGAGCCGAAGGCAAAGGCTTTAACCCACTGAGCCACCCAAGCGCCCCAATAAATACATCCTTTTTTATAAAGTGTCAGTATGAACTCACACTGAAGTTTTTAATCTTTAAATACATATAATATTATGTAACATAAAATATAGTAATATATTAAATACATGCATATATATTTATCATATATGTGTATATACATATATGTGTATATAAAATAAACATTTAAATTTTTAGCTGTTAACTGAAAAGGCCTGGGAGCATGTACCAACCCAATAGCAATGAGTATCTCTAACACTTGGATGTGGTCTTGCAATTCTACTTCCCATAAAAGAAATCAGGACTTCTTGGAGAAATGGATGATTCCAAGTTAGGATCTGGCAATGTACCAGGTGAGTCCAGAAAATGTTGTCAGTAGTAAGGAAGCTATCAATGACCACTAGGATCATGTCAAAAGAACCTGGAAGACAACCTGAAGAAGCCTCC
>PISX010017303.1:0-43746 GCA_004024625.1 Mellivora capensis | reverse complement strand
GTTGTGATTTCTCCTCTTTCATTCATGATTTTGTTTATTTGGGTCCTTTCTCTTTTCTTTTTGATAAGTCTGGCCAGGGGTTTATCAATCTTATTAATTCTTTCAAAGAACCAGCTCCTAGTTTCATTGATTTGTTCTATTGTTTTTTTGGTTTCTATTTCGTTGATTTCTGCTCTGATCTTTATGATTTCTCTTCTCCACTGGGTTTAGGCTTTCTTTCTTGTTCTTTCTCCAGCTCCTTTAGGTGTAGGGTTAAGTTGTGTATTTGAGACCTTTCTTGTTTCTTCAGAAAGGCTTGTACCACTATATATTTTCCTCTCAGGACTGCCTTTCCTGTGTCCCACAGATTTTGAACCGCTGTTTTTTCATTATCATTTGTTTCCATAATTTTTTTCAATTCTTCTTTAATTTCCTGGTTGACCCATTCATTCTTTAGAAGGATGCCCTTTAGTCTACATGTATTTGGGTTCTTTCCGAATTTCCTCTTGTGATTGACTTCTAGCTTCAGAGCATTGTGGTCTGAAAATACGCAGGGAATAATCCCAATCTTTTGATACCGGTTGAGACCTGATTTATGACCCAGGATGTGATCTATTCTGGAGAGTATTCCATGTGCACTAGAGAAGAATGTGTATTCTGGTGCTTCAGGATGAAATGTTCTGAATATATATGTGATGTCCATCTGGTCCAGTGTGTCATTTAAGGCCTTTATTTCCTTGTTGATCTTTTGCTTGGGAGATCTGTCCATTTCAGTAAGGGGAGTGTTAAAGTCCCCTATTATTATTGTATCATTGTTGAAGTGTTTCTTTGATTTTGTTATTAATTGGTTTATATAGTTGTCAGCTCCCACGTTAGGGGCATAGATATTTAAAATTGTTAGATCTTCTTTTTGGACAGACCCTTTGAGTATGATATAGTACCTTCCTCATCTCTTATTATAGTCTTTGGCTTAAAATATAATTGATCTGATATAAGGATTGCCACCCCAGCTTTCTTCTGATGTCCATTAGCATGACAAATTGTTTTCCACCCCCTCACTTTAAATCTGGAGGTGTCTTCAGGTCTAAAATGAGTTTCTCATAGGCAACATATTGATGGGTTTTGTTTTTTTATCCACTCTGATACCCTGTGTCTTTTGATTGGGGCATTTAGCCCATTAACATTCAGGGTAACTACTGAGAGATATGAATTTAGTGCCATTGTATTGCCTGTAAGGTGACTGTTACTGTATATTGTCTCTGTTCCTTTCTGATCTACTATTTTTAGGCTCTCTCTTTGCTTAGAGGACCCCTTTCAATATTTCCTGTAGAGTTCGTTTAGTGTTTGCAAATTCTTTCCATTTTTGTTTGTCCTGGAAGCTTTTTATCTCTCCTTCTATTTTCAATGATAGGCTAGCTGGATATAGTATTCTCAGCTGCATGTTTTTCTCATTCAGTGCTCTGAATATATCATGCCAGTTCTTTCTGGCCTGCGAGGTCTCTGTGGATAAGTCTGCTGCCGGTATCATATTTTTACCATTGTATGTTACAGACTTCTTTTCCTGGGCTGCTTTCAGTATTTTCTCTTTGTTGCTAAGACTTGTAAATTTTAGTATTAGATGACGGGGTATGGACCTATTCTTGTTGATTTTGAGGGGGTTTCTCTGCATCTCCTGGATTTTGATGCTTGTTCCGTTTGCCATATTAGGGAAATTCTCTACAATAATTCTCTCCAAAATACCTTCTGCTCCCCTCTCTCTTTCTTTTTTTTTTATTTTTAAAGATTTTATTTACTTATTTGTCAGAGACAGAGGGAGAGAGAGCAAGCGAGCACAGACAGACAGAATGGCCGGCTGAGGCAGAGGTAGAAGCAGGTTCCCTGCTGAGCAAGGAGCCCGATGTGGGACTGGATCCCAGGACGCTGGGATCATGACCTGAGCCGAAGGCAGCCGCTTAACCAACTGAGCCATCCAGGCATCCCATCTCTTTCTTCTTCTTCTGGAATCCCAATTATTCCAATGTTGTTTCATCTTATGGTGTCATTTATCTCTCGAATTCTCCTCTCGTGGTCCAGTAGCTGTTTGTCCCTCTTTTGCTAAGTTTCTTTATTCTTTCATTTGGTCTTCTATATCACTAATTCTTTCTTCTGCCTCATTTATCCTAGCAGTAAGAGCCTCCATTTTTTATTGCACCTCATTAATAGCTTTTTTTATTTCAACTTGGTTAGATTTTAGTTCTTTTATTTCTCCAGAAAGGGCTTTTATATCTCCAGAGAGGGTTTCTCTAATATCTTCCATGCCTTTTTCAGCCCAGCTAGAAACCTGAGAATCATCATTCTGAACTCTATATCTGACATATTACCAATGTCGGTATTGATTAGGTCACTAGCCTTCAGTACTGCCTCTTGTTCTTTTTTTGTGGTGAGTTTCTTTGCCTTCTCATTTTTTCCAAATAAGAGTATATGAAGGAGCAAATAAAATACTAAAAGGGTGGCAAAGACCCCAGGAAAATGACCTTTAACCAAATCAGAAGAGACCCCAAACCGTGGGGGGGTGGGGGGAGAAAGGGGATAAAAAGAAGTTCAGAAAAAAAATTTTTTGAAAAAAAAAAGAAAACAAATAAAGAAAAAATATAAAAAAGAAAAAATATATATATATTAGACCAGTGAGTAGAACAAGGTCACCCACTTAATTGTGGGGTATTTTGGTCTCTTAGAAGAAAGTACCTCCCAAAATTTTAAAGAATGAAAAATATATATAAGGGTAAACACAGTGAAGGGATGGAATATGCCTATAAAGGTGAAAAACAAAAAAAAAAATGTTTTTAATTTCTAAAAGAAAAGAGTTGATTAAGTTGGCTGGGAGAATAAAGAAAAAGAAAGTGGAGAGAATTTGCTCAGGCTGGAGACTAGAACAAGCCCAGAGCTAGATTTAGGGTGTATTTTGATCCACTAGAGGAAGTTGTACCCCAAATTTTTTAGAAGAAAAAAAGCATTATGTGAATACAAAAAATAAAGTTAAATACTATGAAGGATAAAATATGACTGTAATAATGAATGTTCAAAAAAGATTATTTTTTTGGAAAGGTATTGTTAAGACAGACTAGTTCAAAAATGTTAAAAAAAGAAAAGGATAAAAGTTAAAAAAAATTTAGCAGAAAAAGAGAAAAAGGAAAAAAAATAAAATTCAAGAAAAAATTAAATTAACTGCAAGACTAAAGAATCATGGGGAGAAAGCCATGAATTCCACGCTTTGCTTTCTTCTCCTCTGGAGTTCCACTGCTCTCCTTGTTAAGTGAACTTGGTCTTGGCTGGATTTCTTGTTGATCTTCTGGGGGGGGGGGGCTATTGTAGTGATTCCCAAGTGTCTTTGCCCGAGGCAGAGCTGCACCGCCCTTACCAGGGGCTGGGCTAAGTAATATGCTTGGTTTCGCCTTGGGGAGCTTTTGTTCCCTGAACGCTTTCTGTAGAGTTCTGGAGGACGGGAATGAAAATGGCGGCCTCCCAGTCTCTGGCCCGGAGTTCAGGGCCCCACTCCTCAGTGGCCCCCAGAGTAAAGCCCCAGCCACTCCCGTCTCCCTCGCCTCTGGTCATGCTCCAAGCTCATCCAGCATGTCACTGGTTCAAGATAACCCAAGCTGAGAGCTCACTCCTCAGCTCTGTCTCTGTAGCCGGCTTCCCCGCTCCGATACCTGCAAGCTCTGCGACACTCAGACACCCCTGATCCTTCTGTGACCCTGCAGGGCCTGGGGCCACGCTGACCCTGCATGGGCTTCATCCCTGTTTAGCCTCTGGAGTGATGTCCCTCAGTGGAGCAGACTTTTAAAAGTCCCGATTTAGTGCTCCGTTGCTCCGCAGCTTGCCGGGAGCCAGCCTCTCCCCTGCGGTCTATCCTCCCGTCGCTTTTGATTCACTTCTCCACCAGTCCTACCTTTCAGAAAGTGATCAATTTTCTGTTTCCAGAATTGCTGTTCTTCCTCTCTTTGATCTCCCGTTGGATTTGTAGGGGTTTTCAATGGCTTGTTAAGCTATCTAGCTGATCTCCTGCTACCTGATGTAGTCTCAGCGGGCTACTTCTCCACCATCTTGACTCCTCCTCCAGAAATCTACATTTTTTCCATAGTTTGGCTATTGTGGACATTGCTGCTATAAACATTCAGGTCCACGTGCCTCTTCGGATCACTACACTTGTATCTTTAGAGTAAATACCCAGTAGTGTGATTGCTGGGTTGTAGGGTAACTCTATTTTCAACTTTTGAGGAACCTCAATGCTGTTTTCCAGAATGGCTGCACCAGTTTGCATTCCCACCAACAGTGTAGGAGGGTTCCCCTTTCTCTGCATCCTCACCAGCATCTGTCATTTCCTGACTTCTTAATTTTAGCCATTCTGACTGGTGTGAGGTGGTATCTGTATTTCCCTCATGCTGAGTGATGTGGAGCACTTTTTCATGTGTATGTTGGCCTTTTGGGTGTCTTCTTTGCAGAAATGTCTGTTCATGTCCTCTGCCCATTTCTTGATTGGATTATTTGTTCTTTGGGTGATGAGTTTGATAAGTTCTTTATAGATTTTGGATACTAGCCCTTCATCTGATATGTCATTTGAGAATGTCTTCTCCCATTCTGTTGGTTTTGTTGACTGTTTCCTTTGTTGTGCAAAAGCTTTTGATCTTGATGAAATCCCAATAGTTCATTTTTGCCCTCGCTTCCCTTGCCTTTGGTGATGTTTCTAGGAAGAAGTTGCTGCAGCTGAGGTCAAAGAGGTTGCTGTCTGTGTTCTCCTCAAGGATTTTGATGGATTCCTTTCTCACATTGAGGTCTTTCATCCATTTTGAATCTATTTTCATGTGTGGTATAAGGAAATGATCCAGTTTCATTCTTCTGCATGTGGCTGTCCAATTTTCCCACCATTTGTTGAAGAGACTTTTTCCCATGGGACATTCTTTCCTGCTTTGTCAAAGATTAGTTGACCATGGAGTTGAGGATTTATTTATGGGCTCTATATTCTGTTCCACTGATCTATGTGTCTGTTTTGTGCCAGTACCATACTGTCATGATGATGACAGCTTTGTAATAGAGCTTGAAGTCTCGAATTATTATGCCACCAACTTTGGCTTTCTTTTTCAACATTCCTCTGGCTATTCAGGGTCTTTTCTGGTTCCATATAAATTTTATGATTATTTGTCCCATTTCTTTGAAAAAAATGGATGGTATTTTGATATGGATTTCATTAAACGTATAGAATGCTTTAGGCAGCATAGATATTTTCACAATATTTGTTTTTCCAATCCAGGAGCATGGAACATTTATCCGTTTCCTTGTGTCTTCCTCAATTTCTTTCATGAGTATAGTTTTCTGAGTACATATTCTTTGCCTCTTTGGTTAGGTTTATTCCTAGGTATCTCATGGTTTGGGGTGCAATTGTAAATGGGATTAACTCCTTAATTTCTCTTTCTTCTGTCTTGTTGTTGGTGTACAGAAATGCAACTGAATTCTGTACATTGATTTTTAAATCCTGACCGTTTACTGAATTCCCGTACAAGTTCTAGCATTTTTGGAATGGAGTCTTTTGGGTTTTCTGCATAAAGTATCAAATCATCTGCAAAGAGTGATAGTTTGACTTCTTCCTTGCCGACTTGGATGCCTTTAATTTCTTTTTGTTGTCTGATTGCTGAGGCTAGGACTTCTAATACTACATTGAATAGCAGTAGTGATAATGGACATCCCTGCCATGTTCCTAACCTTAGTGGAAAAGCTCTCAGTTTTTCTCCATTGAGAATGATATTCGCAATGGGTTTTCATAGATGGTTTTGATGATATTAATGTATGTATCCTCTATTCCTACACTTCAAAGAGTTTTGATCAAGAAAGGATGCTGTACTTTGTCAAATGCTTTTTCAGCATCTATGGAGAGCATCCTATGGTTCTTGTTCTTTCTTTTATGAATGTATTATATCACATTGATTGATTTGCAGATGTTGAACCAAACTTGCAGCCCTGGAATAAGTCCCAATTGGTTGTGATAAATAATCCTTTTAATGTACTGTTGGATCCTATTGGCTAGTATTTTGGTGAGAATTTTCACATCTGTGTTCATCAAGGATATTGGTCTGTACTTCTCTTTTTTGATGGGGTCTTCATCTGGTTTTGGGACCAAGGTAATGCTGGCCTCATAAAATGAGTTTGGAAGTTTTCCTTCCATTTCTGTTTTTTGGAACAGTTTCAGGAGAATAGGAATTAATTCTTTGTTAAATGTTTGGTAGAATTCCCCTGGGAAGCCATCTGGCCCTGGGCTCTTGTTTTTGGGAGATTTTTGATGATGGCTTCAATCTCCTTACTAGTTATGGGTCTGTTCAGGTTTTCTATTTCATCATGGTTCAGTTGTGGTAGTTTATATGTCTCTAGGAACACACCCATTTCTTCCAGGTTGCATATTTGTTGGTGTAGAGTTGCTCATAGTATGTTCGTATAATTGTTTCTATTTCTTTGGTGTTGGTTGTGATTTCTCCTCTTTCATTCATGATTTTATTTATTTGGGTCCTTTCTCTTTTCTTTTTGATAAGTCTGGCCAAGGGTTTACCAATCTTATTAATTCTTTCAAAGAACCAGCTCCTAGTTGCATTGATTTGTTCTACTGTTCTTTTGGTCTATTTCATTGATTTCTACTCTGATCTTTATGATTTCTCTTCTCCTGCTGGATTTAGGCTCCCTTTGTTGTTCTTTCTCCAGCTCCTTTAGGTGTAGGGTTAGGTTGTGTATTTGAGACCTTTCTTGTTTCTGAAGAAAGGCTTGTATTGACATATATTTTTTTCTCAGGACTGCCTTTGCTGTGTCCCACAGATTTTGAACCAATGTGTTTTCATTATCATTTGTTTCCATTAATTTTTTCAATTCTTCTTTAATTTCCTGGTTGACCCATTCATTCTTTTTTTTTTTTTTAAAGATTTTATTTATTTGTTTGAGAGAGAGACAGTGAGAGAGAGCATGAGCGAGTAGAAGGTCAGAGGGAGAAGCAGACTCCCCATGGAGCCTGGAGCCCAATGCGGGACTTGATCCCGGAACTCCAGGATCATGACCTGAGCTGAAGGCAGTCGTCCAACCAACTGAGCCACCCAGGCATCCCAAGACCCATTCATTCTTTAGGAGGATGCTCTTTAGCCTCCATGTATTTGGGTTCTTTCCAAATTTCCTCTTGTGATTGAGTTCTAGCTTCAGATCATGTGGCCTGAAAATATGCAGGGAATTATCCCAATATTTGGGTACCAGTTGAGACCTGATTTGTGACCCAGGATGGGATCTATTCTGGAGAATATTCCATGTGCACTAGAGAAGAATGTGTATTCTGGTACTTTGGGATGGAATGTTCTGAATATATCTGTGATGTCCATATGGTCCAGTGTTTCATTTAAGGCCTTTATTTCCTTGTTGATCTTTTGCTTGGATGATCTGTCCATTTCAGTGAGGGGAGTGTTAAAGTCCCCTACTCTTATTGTATTATTGTCAATGTGTTTCTTTGATTTTGTTATTAATTGGTTTATATAGTTGGCTGCTTCCATGTTAGTGGCATAGATATTTACAAATGTTAGATCTTCTTGTTGGACAGACCCTTTGAGTATGATACAGTGTCCTTCCTCATCTCTTATTATAGTCTTTGGATTAAACTCTAATTGATCTGATAAAAGGATTGTGACTCCAGCTTTCTCTTGATGTCCATTAGCATAGTGAGTTGTTTTCCACCCCCTCACTTTAAATCTGGAGGTGTCTTTGGGTCTAATATGAGTTTCTTGTAGACAGCATATTGATGGATTTTGTTTTTTTATCCATTCTGATACCCTGTGTCTTTTGATTGGGGAATTTAGCCCATTTATATTCAGGATAACTATTGAGAGATATGAATTTAGTGTCATTATATTGCTTGTAAAGTGACTGTCACTGTATATTGTTTCTGTTCCATTCTGATCTACTATGTTTTAGGCTCTCTCTTTGCTTAGAGGACCCCTAGGACTTCAATATTTTTAATTCTATACCAGACACATAGTAAACCCTCAAGATAGGGTAACATAAGGAATAGAACAGGTGTTGGACTAGAGGTCTGGGGGTAGAAATCAAGAATTTACTTTTGGATCCATTAAATTTTAAAACCTAAAATATACCTGGTTGTGAATATATCAAGTAGACAAATAGTTTTGGAGCCAGGTAAAAGATTTGTGCTGGATTTATAAATTCAAGAGTCATCAACATAAAGATGGGATAACTTCTGGTGAGAATTTACTAGAAAAATATACACAGACCTGGTGATACTTCAGAAACTGTTATAATGTTTAAATTATGTATAAGGTGAGAAAAGGGAATGAATATTCAGAAAGGTAGTATGAAAATCAGGATGATACCACACAGAGGAAATCAAAAGAGGAAGGGCAGTGTTCCAAACTGGATAGTGCGAATAGCTGTGCTGAGTGCTGCTGAGAGGTCAGATAGGATGAGAAAATAACATGGATCATTTGATTTAGCAATATGTAGGTCATTGTCAATGTGTTTAGTTGGAGTGGGGGAGAGAGCTCATGTGTGAATGTAGTTTGATGATTTGGAAATATGGAGGTCTTTGGTAGATCAGCTTTGGCAGGCAGGCAGAAAAAAAGAAGAAATGAATCTGTTAAATCAGGCAGAAATATCTTTGCTTTGCCTTAAGCTCCAGGGACTTTTTGAAATTTCATCTAAAATTTTATCTAGAAATTTTTTTTAGCTCTATGCTTAATTTTTTAAAAACGAACAGTGACCATCTCTAAATGCCATTTCATAAAATCTTAAAATATGTAATGTCATCTTGCAAAGGATAAAGACAGTTTGTGAAATTTGCTGTAACTAGAGGCTGCTGAGTCCAATCCTAGCACTGAATGTTTACAAAGGCCTGGTTGATTTTGTGACCACTAACAACTATATCAGGTATGGAAGTTCAGATAATAAGAGTAATCGAATTTCATGCTTCAGGATATAAACTGATGGCCTGCAGGGCTCAGGAGGGAATTTTCTCTCTGTCCCTTGCATTATGAATAGCACTGTATACTTGGGTAGGCACTTCCGAAGGACTTAGTGAAGAAGCAACAAGGTTCACAGTCTCTGAAATGTGAGGCTTGGTCATTACAGGAGTCAAGATGCTGAACCATCTGTTATAAAAGAATTGCAATTTCTAGTATGTGAACTAATGTGTTGAAATATGCAGCACTAAGTCTCCAAAGCAAACATATAGCACTGCACAATCACTTTAGAAATTTCCACATTAATAAATAAAATGTTTAAAGCAACACGAATATTGAGAATCAATAATCCCTTCCATCATGGTAGTTTCTTAGCCAGAAATATTCAGTGAGGTTATCATTGATTGGTTTCAGGTAAACATTAAGATTGTATGTCAACTTAAAAGTCAGCTAAGTAAATCAAGTTAAAAGAGATGAAAACAAAAATTGGATTTGGCACATGCCTATAGAGGCACTAGAGATGCACATAGATTTTTTTCCTAAAATCCTCATTTCTTGCATGAGCAGTTATATTAAAGATGATAAAAATAAGTTGTGAAGACATTATTTACTGTTCTAAGTTCAGTTAATATGGCTATTGTTTGAAGGTGATATGAAATATTTACTAGTAACTTTTTATTAGACTGTCAATATTCACCATATCTAATGACTACATCACTTTAACCTATCTATTTTCTCACTGTGACAAATGCATTTGCATGTGTGTACATATTCCTGACCTTCAGTGGAATGAAAAGAGATTGACCAAATACCTGATATAGTGGATAGTGGAGCTTCTGTTTCATCCAACCAATTAGTGAAGCTGTGCTTTCCATTTGCAAGGCCAGAAATGAATCTTATTGACACTGTGTAGGTAGAAAAACAGATTATAGTGGTTTGATGCTTATAAATTAACAATGAACTTTGACATACAAAATAGAAACATGAATAACAATTTTATTTGGCTGAAAAATTAATAATTACCATAGTAATCTTGGAATATAAAAGAATAACAATATAAAATATAGAAGAAGAACATATCTCCTTCTACCTGATCAGCCTTTCCTTTAAGCAAGTGACTAGAAAAGAATTCACAGGTTTGTGAGAGAGATGATACACTAAACAAATGTAATTTAAAACTGTTTCTAACATTATTTTCCATTAACAGCTCAGGTTGTTTGCCTCAAAGTAAAATTATTATGAGGTGTGTGTTTGTATGTGTGTGTGTATGTGTGTGTGTTGAGAGAGAGAGAGAGAAAGGGAGATTATTACTCTAACTTAATCAAACAACAAAGGGAAGTTAATGTTGGATGTGATGAAGATACTTTTTCAGTAGACTAGGAGTAGGAAAATTGAATTCAAACCATATCTTTAACACAGATCTCTATTAGCTGTGCCACCTCAGAAAAATATTTAAACTACCTCACCCATAAACATGGGGAAAATAATATCAATCTTACAGGATTTCCATGAGTATTCAATGAGATAAATCATTAGCCATTACTTCAAAGTCAGATCTGCCAATTGAATTTCTCTTACCAGAAAGTTTCCTCCTTTCCACCTCTTTACTCCTTATTCCTGACAGGCCCTCCTCTTATGTCCACCTATAGGCCCCAAATGAGCCAAGCCTGAGAATTTGTCCCTCTCATGATAGGAAATATATTAGCATAAAAGAAACTAATCCAGGTCCAGGTCCTCCTTGGTACTGGTGGCTTATACTTGTGGTGGAGAGTTCCTGCCTGGATTTTAAACCTGTTCCTATTCAATTCCCAGAATCCCTTAGTGGTGATCTCACTAGATTCTGATATGCTGCCACTCTAGATCACTGATTGCAAATGACCCTCATCCCAGGGCTTGTGCAAGATTGTCTCCAGCATGGAGGAATAAAATATTAAGCTTTAATTCACATTAATTTTTAGTTAATCTTTTAAGAAATATTATTGTGTGTATAAATGTACAGAGCAAAGTATAGTATTGGATATGTACATAAAATACATATGTAATTAATATTATTATACTAAGAGACAACTCATCATATCTAGGTATTCATTTGAGTGCTTTTCTCATATTGCCATTTAAGCTTCCTTTCATTTCTGTAATCATCCCCATTCTACACAAAGACTCTAAGTCGCAGTGAGAGGTTAAGTTACTTGCTAGGTCACACAACCATCACAGAGTACAGGTTCAAATCCAATCAGTCAGACTCCAGGCTCCAAAGTTCGTATTCTTTTCACTAAGCCAAATCATTTTTATGAAAATAACGTTATAGATGTAAAAAAATATGTAAAAAGAGAGTATACATATGCTCCAAGAGGAGGACTTGATCATTGTCATATCTCCCTCTACTGGGAGGGAAAAAATAATATGAATTCTAGAAAAATTTAGCTGATCAGAAAGCAAAGACCTGTTACCTATTCTGGATAAAGTCCTAGGTAGTGGCTTGCTCTCTCATTCTCTCTCTCTCTCTCTCTCTCTCAGAGCAGCTTATTCTGGTTTTATGTATACAACATTCTCTCAAATTGTCACCACGATCACAAATCAGATTCACTTTTTTGAAAGTTCTCTTCTTTTTCTTGCACTTTGCTTCCTCTGGAATTATTTTTCCATTTATCCCTGACTGATTTATCATGTTACTGCATTTCTTCAATACTTGTTTTTCATTACTGTTCATTTCTTATAAAAGAGGCAATAGGTGAATTTTAGAACATAAAATATAGTAGAGATAGTTGGCTTATATGTTCAGCAGTTTTATACATTTTCCACAAAAGTCCTCCTCTGAAGAGAAGTCCTTTCTTACAGTGTGTTTTAGACAGTTTTCTTAGCTGTAATGAAAAAAAATTAACTCTGGTTGATTTAGCAAAAGAGTAATTTGCTAACAGTATATTAAGTCTTTTTCCCTTTACCTCTTTTATTTCTATCCTCTCTTTTTCTTTCTGAACAAATCATTCCAAAAGTCATTCCTGGGAGCTGAGGAAGGACCTAAAGTAAATTGTCAAAGTGGGGTGAGGTGGGCATTGGCTTGGAAGAGGGGCTTAGTGGGGTCTGTAACCTGAACAGAGTGAAGAGAGCACCTCTGTAGAAGAGGGATGGAGCTCTGGCAGGAGCAGGGTAAGGAGGGCTGCACTGCAAGGGGGTGACCTGCGTGTTTACCAAATGTCAGTGAGATGAGAACAAGAGTAATGCAGGAGTGGTAGAGGATACCAGAATTAACCCAGTGTATGTTTAGAGCCTGAGTAGAAAAAGAAGGGAGTCCATGTGGGCATAAATGTCCAAATTTATTATTTTGGAGACAAAGTAAAGTGTAGTGGGCATCTATAAAAGAGACAACTCAGGATGGAGTGTTGGAATCCAATCATAGTGAAGAGGTGTACATTCTGTGGTTAGGAATTAGGTTGTGGTGGCAGTGACAAGGCTAAATATATAGAGATTTATTTTTTTTTAATTAATATATGGAGAATAATGGGAACCAGATTTCTCATCACCTGTTATCCACATGACAATAGCAATGAAGATATCTAATTCCCAAATATTGTTGTCTAAATACCATTTTCATGAAAGGGAATAAGGGCTCATTGAAGAAAAAGCTAATTCCAAGGTTAGAGCCAGGAAAGTACCTGATTAGGTTGAACTACCTTCTTATGCCAGAAAGAAAGGAAATGTTTAAATTGTAAGGGAATCATATTTCATCATTAATGAGAAGGCTCCCACTGGCCAAATCAGAGATAATTTGAGTGTCAAAGTGAATAAAAGTATAGGCTTAAAACTCATCAAATAAAATAGGAATCCATATGTCCATATTAAATTTAATAAATAAATGAATAAAAATAAAAATTCAAAGGATAAAAAAAGGATATTCACAAAGTTCCAAAGGACTTCTCCATTTACTTACTCATTTCAAAAGGTAATAGAATGACTTCATAATACCTAGCAGACATTGATCATCTTATTCAAGTGATCAAATTTAACCTCACCAGTAATAGAACACATTGCAATTATAAGCCACCAAATAGGGTGGAATGACAAAAACACATATATGTATCATTCTCAGGATATCATGTCAGCGGTATCCTGAGAAATATATATAGCCTGAATCTAATCATAAAGAAACAGACAAAGCAATATTGAGGGACATTTCTACAAAATAACCAGTTAATTGAAAAATGTCAAAGTCATAAAAGTCAAGAAAAGACTGAGGAACTATTCCAGGTTGGAGATAATAGAAGAGAAATGTCAAATAAATGCAGCATGCAATTCTGGTTGGGTTCTTTTTCTGCAAAAGATCAGGACAATCGGTGAAACTTAAATGAAACATAAGAGGAGACACTAGTGATATCTCAATACTAGTTTTATAGCTTGGTGGTTAGACTTAGTTATTTAGAAAATGCCCATTTCTTCAAAATGTTCAGGGAAAATAAATCCTAACATTTTTAGAGACTTTTTGTTACTTTGTGATTATTTCAAAAAAAAAAAAGAAAGAAAAAAAGGAAGAAAGGAAAAAAAGAGAGAGAAATTTTTAAAGTATATGAGGTGAGAACCAGGTTTAACGGCAAAGAGAAACAACACCCTAAAGGATGGCATACAAGTGGCCTAGTGAGTACCTCACTGCCACTAGCACTAAGTATCATGGCTTACACTTCCAACACAGGTCTGAGGAATGCCTCTGTCTGAAACTTTGCCCTCAACCCTGCCCCTGCAGATACCAGAAACTGGGCAGCTGCAATAACCACTGTGACATGAAAGAAAGCTATGCAGTCTCTGGTTTTGTTTATTTGGTTGGTTGGTTGGCTGGTTGGTTAGTGTTTGTTTATAAGTTTTCAATTTTTTTGTTGTTCTGTACAGTAACTCCTACTTCACAATTCAAAATGACTGCATCCGATTTGTTTCATCTTGGTTACGTATCTATGCCTAGCAGGGAGGAGGATAGAATGGCATGTTTTTGGTTTGGGTTTTTGGGAGGATTTTTTTAGTTTATAGTAAGAGCCCTTCACTGACATTGACTAAATTCATGAGGCATGGAAATTCCCTGAACATAGTTTGGGACTTTGAGGAGAAAAAAAATAAAATTTGACTAACAAAGTCCATTCCTCTTGGTGCCTTAAATCAACATCCTTCTTCCAAAATAAAATTGTTTTTAAAAAGTTATTCCACTCAACACAGTAGAGCTATCCTTAGGGCATCTCCAAAAGGCTGCTCACAACATACAGATTACTTTTCCTTGAATGAAGGATCTGAGAGTGAGAAAAGAGTGCCCAAGAGAGAAGGCACTGACTTTTTTTTTAAGTAACCTAATAACTTTTGCTGTTTTCTATTTACTAGGAGGTATTAAATACATCTCATGTTCAGGGGGAGGGTATTGCACAAAAGTGTAAATACCAGAAGGTACATTTCCCTTTGAAATTTTTTCCAAGAATTAAAAAGATAAGATAATGTAATCTCAAAACACATATGTAAGATATATGAATACTTGGCATATGCCTGAGGTAATATCCCAAGTCAAGGAACAAGTAAGGATATACAGATTCAAGAAATGTCACTTACACAATTGACTATCCAAAGAAAAAACAATAGATCATTTACTCAAAGCCCACAAAAAATAAATCCTGTGTGTATTCAATACCCAATGAGAAAGAAAAGCCTTTAGAAATTTAGGAAAAGTTATAGAAGAAAATCTTTAAATAATTTCATTAATAAAACATAGAAAAACAATCTGTGAAGGCAGAGTATGCTAAATTAAATTGAATACAATAAAATGATAGAGTTTATCAAAGAGCATAAAGTAAAATGATATGCTGCAGTGGAGGAAACTAATAACAGAAGAGATAGCTGACAAATTGTTAATATCCGGACTATACTAAGAAACCCTACAAATAATTAAGCAACAACCAATTCAATAGAAAAATGGACAGAAGATGAGACCAGATAATTCATATAGCTCCATTTACAAAAAAATATATGAAAAGATAGACAATCTCACTGGACACCAAGGAAAAGCAAATAATAAACAATAAGAGCCTATGTCATACCCACATGATTTGCAAATTTTGAAAACCTCAGTTCAGAAAAATTTCAGCCTGAGATTTAATTTTTGTATTGAATTTGTCATTCAGAATTAGTGAAATAGATATATATATGTTGAAGCTGGGAAACTACGCAGACTAAATTTATGTATTTGAACTGACATAATTTGCATTTTGGGTGGAATAAAGGTCATTGTCATTTTAATGAAAACATTAGAAATTACATAAGATCGATATCTTCTTACGAAAAAGAACTAGTTGCCTTTTGTTTAATATGGACAAAGCTGGTATTTTTAAAGTTGCTGATTTTTTTCTACTTATAAAGTTATATTATTGAAATAATATAAGACTAATGAACTAAATTTGTTTTACCTAATAATGACATTTATATTTCTAATTACAGATTTTGCATATAATATCTTATTAAAGCATAAATATGTATTAGGTTATAAATATTTATTAAGGTATAAGTATGAGGTTATATATTTTATAAATTATTGATTAATATTTATATTATTTTTGGAGACCCAAATAGTTATTTAATAACTACTAGGCAATTAAACTTTGGCCTTTATACTTATTTATACTAATAATTTCTAAATTACATCTGCAGTATATCTTAGTTAAATTCTTTGAAGAGTATCTTCTAAATAAAGGCCTTTAGGATGTCTGCAGCAATAAACATTTATTTTATAGTAATTACCGTAATCACTTAGATATTATTCTTTCCCTTGTTTATTGACTATTTCCTGCACTAGCAGCCTAAAGAATAAGAACACATTGCTAATCATAAGATTTAAGAAAGAGTATTTTATATATATGTACATATACACATATATAGAGCCTATCATTTGTCTTTTGATCTTTCCTCCAAGTAGTCAAATTTATCCCTTTAAAAATTTATGATTTTATTATACAAACAGTACATGAATATGTTCTATTTGTACAAAATTGATATTTCACACATGAAGATTAAAATATCCTTGACCACCCTGTTTAACCTTTTGCCAAATCACTTAATCATTTTGTTGGACATATCATAAAGAGGACCTCTTGAGTAATAGTTTAGTGTGCATTCCTCTTCTCCTTCCCATAATTCTGAGATGTGGTAGTCTGTAGTCTTCAAGACTATTTACAAATATTCAGAGTCTCTCATCTAGGAATATATTGTGGAATTACAATCCCTGCCCTCTTGGAGATATGTATGGCCATATGGCTTCATTTAATCAAAGAAATAGAGTAGAATTCACTTGTTCTATTTTCAAACAGAAACCTCAAAAGCAAGAACAGATTTCTTACTCTGGTATAGTGGAGTAAGCTCCCAAAAGATAGATAGATTGATAGATGATAGACAGATGATAGATAGATGACAATGATAGATAGATATGATAGATGACAACTATGAAGTCTGGACTAAATACTAAAAGAAAAAAACAACTAAAATCTCTAAAGAATGGAATAAAGCAGGCAATTTTTTTAAGACTTTATTTATTTATTAGAGAGAGAGAGAGCAAGCAGCTGGAGGGGCAGAGAGAGAGGGAGAAACAGACTCACTGCTGAGCAAGGAGCCCAATGATGGACTTGATTCCAGGACCCTGAAATCATGACCTGAACCAAAGGCAAATGCTTAACTGACCGAGCCACCCAGGTGTCCCAAAGTAGACAATTTTTTTGAAAAGTCGAAACATAAAAGAAAGGACTACAATTCAATAACTCCCCATTTTAATGGCTTTACACTGAGGGTATACCAGTCATGATAAAGCAAAAGGAAGCCAAAATCCTGAGAGAAAGCCAAAAATGTTTCTGGACTGAAAATCTAAAGGACAGAGCTTAGAGCAATCATTAACAATGAGTAGTAAAAGGGAAATGAGAAGTAAAAAGCAAAGAGAAGCAAATAAGGGCAATTCTAGTTTCTAAGAATAAACTTCATTCAAGTCTTTGTCTAATCTTTGATCTATGAATGATCAGCAAAACTCAAATCAACTTATATGTAAATCTAAAATAAGAAACAAAAATTTTAGTTCTTCTCCTAGATTTTCAAAAACAAAATAGACTTTTCTGATTGAATACAGGAAAATTATCTTCTGACAAAAACATCACATTTTTGAAGAAATATAACAGAATCCAGTGTCTCCACAGAATAGCAATTACAATTTTAAAGAAACAATTTTACAAATTATTTTAAACATGAAGAAAAGAATGTAACCTATTCTTAAGAAAAAAGAAAACCGATAGAGACCAACCTGAACATGATCCAAGGGTTGAAATCATCATACAAAATCTTAAAGACAGCTATTATAACTATGACCACTATATTCAACATGGCATAGGAATATATACTTCTAATGAATAGAAAGATGAGATTTTTCAGTGAGAAATAGAAAATATAAAAATAGACCAAATTCTATTGCTAAAAATATAGGTTCTAAAATTAAAAATTAAAAAAATAAATAGATGAGCTTAAGAATAAAATAGAGATGTCAGAGGGGCAAAAATACTCCAATATGCATATAGATCATTAGGAAATATCCAATTAAAAAATAGAAAAAATAAACAGAACTTCAGGAACCTAGGGACAGAATTTGCAAAGTCTGACATGGATGTAATTTTAGTCACAGAAAGAGAGAAGAGAAAAAAGTGATAATGAAAAATACAGTTGAACAAATAATGGTGGAAAATTCCCCAAATTTGGTGAAAAACAAATTTATCTACTGAAGAAATCCAAACCATGTAAATACAAAGAAATTCAAACCTCAGCTCTTTATAGTCAAACAACTGAAAAAAAAATCTTGAAAGCAGTCAAAGAAATCAAGACTTCAGGGAATCAAAGATGTGAATTATTATGGACTTTCAACATAGACTAGGGAAACTAGAGAGCAGTGGAATAAAATCTTAAATCTGAAACCCCAGAAATCCATACCCATCAAAAATCTCCTTATAAATAAATTTTAAAAAAATCTCCTTAATGAATCAAAGACAAATAAATATATCTCCCAGTAAAATAAAATTAAAACCTATCTCTAACAAACTTCACTGAAATAAAGAGAGAGAGAGAGGGAGAAGAAAGAAAGAGAAAGAAGGAAGGAAGGAAGGAAGGAAAAGGAAGGGAGGGAGGAAGAAAGAAAAAGTAAAAAGAATGAACTTTAGGATATTCTTTATGCTAAAGTTAAATAATACCTGAGGGAAACTTAGGTCACCAGGAAGAGATGAAAAGTGTTATAAATTATAAATATCTGAGTAAGCATTTTAAAGTATTTTACTTCCAATTTCCTTTAGATACATATGAATGTTTAAAGCAAAATTATAATATTTATGTAATATTTATATATGAGAAAAGAAAGCACATGTCCATACAAAGACTTGTATACAAATGTTCATAACAGCTTTATTCAAAATAGGCAAAAGCAGAAAATTACTCAAAGGTAAGTTTAAAAAAATTCTATTTCATTTATATAAAATTTAAGAAAAATTAAATTGATCTATAGTAATAAAAACAAATCAGTTTGTTGCCCAGGACAAGGAGTAGAGGTAAACATAGACTACAAAAGGTCAAGAGGGTTTTGGTTTTTTTTTAAGATTTTATTTATTTATTTAACAGAGAGATAGCACAAGTAGGCAGAGTAGCAGGCAGAAGGACACGGAGAAGCAGGCTCTCCGCTGAGCAGTGAGCCCAATGCGGGAATCCATCCCAGGATCCCGGGATCATGACCTGAGTGAAGACAGTCGCTTAACCAACTGGCCACCCAAGCACTCCTCAAGAGGGTTTGATGGAAATGTTTTAAATTCGTTTTAAAATAGCTTAAGCCAAAGTAGCTCACTTTAGACTGTTCCAAACGCTTCTTTAGCCTGACTCTGAGTGAGGACACCAAAATGATATGGAGATAGCAAGTGAGAAACACCTGTTGCCTTAAGTTTCTGAGATTTTAAAGCTATCATCACAATAGAATCTAACTGCTCCAAGTTACTACAAACTTGTTTATTTATTGTCTCTCACATGTGAGTCCAGGGAATTCAGCTCTAGGGTAGACCTGGCTGATTTTGTATTAATCCCAACCTGCACCCATTTTGGGTGTTTATGTGGGGCAATGGTGTCCAATGAGACCTGAAAGGAAGTTTGTTTTTGTTTTTGTTTTCTGGAAACTTCTTAGATACCATACCTGGATCTCAGGAGATAGTTGTTTTTTCCCCTGTGGGCTGGCTATGCATGAATACAAAGCTATATACTAACTCCATCTTGCCTCTCTCTTAAAGATTTAAGAATATCTAAGAGGTAAAACTCAGTTATGTTACTGAAGACCTAACACTGGACTACCAATTTTGTGAGGCGATAAGGGCTCTAATTTTAAAAGTCAGTTGAAATTAGTTTTTATATTAGTTATAAAGGCATCCAAACCAACTCATAAGCAATGCTATACTAAAACTATTAGATTCTCAATGAACTGTCCTATGAATCCAGATTTCTCTTATAGACTAGTTTTTTCTTTAGCATTTTCCTTCCTCCATAAAAATGTCCTTATTTTGGTCAATCCTCCTTTCTCCCACAATATTTAGAATTCTGGTTGAAATAGTTTTACTTCTCGTGCTTTCTAAAATGATAGATAGTAGGGGTGCCTGGGTGGCTCAGTGGGTTAAATACTCTGCCTTCGGCTCAGGTCGTGATCTCGAGGTCCTGGGATCGAGCCCCACATCGGACTCTCTGTTCAGAGGGGAGCCTGCTTCCCCCTCTCTCTGCTTGCCTTTCTGCCTGCTTATGATCTCGCTCTGTAAAATAAATAAATAAAATCTTTTTTAAAAATGATAGCAAAAAATAAGTAAATAAATAAAAATTTAAAAATAAAATAAAATAAAAGATTGCCATCCAGTCACTTTTAGCCAATGACCCTTTTTAGGATTGTATGCTTCAGCCCTGAACATTTATTCTATTTGTTCTTTGAAATTTTGCAGCACAAAATGGAAGTACAATTTCCCCCCTGAGCTTCACCCAGGCCAGCTTTTGCCTTCTTTGTTTCTTCATTTGTTATTATTCCCACTTGACTTTCTCCATTTAATCCAGATTCTCTTGCCATTATTCCATATGTTGCCAACTTTTCTATCTAGCTATCACTTTATAATTCAGTTGTAACAAACTTCATCAGGCTACCCTCATGTATTAAGATCTTACCTCATTTCCCACTGACTCCAAGCTCTTCACTAAGAAGACAAAAGAAATTGTAGATGTTTTCTGCTCAGTATTTATATTATTTGCTTTAATTTGTACCTAACCTGGTTTTTGCTTCAACTCTATTTTCCATATCACACTGTGATTCCTCTGTCACCACTGCCTGTGTACTTGTGATTCTAAGGCAACTTAAATGAAAGCAAAGATCAATCTGGATTGGAGTAACCTTGGAGACTTTATTGTCCTCTTGCAGCCTATGAGCCATCCACCAAACAGACAATGCTACGCCTCAGCCCGTCTCAAAAGTCAACATTTTTTATGAAGACATATGGGTTCCAAGAAACCCTTTTATCCTCAACTCAGCCTTTCAGAGTATTATCCAATTTCAGCCCTTTCCCAAAACAACACATTAATCTATATGATAGGACAGGAAGGTGAAGAAAATGTTACCAGGAGAGGAGGTATTCATCTTCTTCTTGTTTGCTCTTGGCATCCTATGACATTTCAACCATTAATAAATGGCCTTAACTGGACATTTAGGAATGTACAAGCCTCTCTCATGTCCAAATAAATTTTAATTGCAATTCAAAGCAATTAGTCCACATTGATAAAGCAGAATCTTATGAATAGTATTATCCTGAGTCTGCCCCAGAACCAAAATAGTAAAAAGCATCTGAACCAGTTATCAAGAGAAAGTTCACAATCACTGACAGCCCAAGGTTATAGAACTTAATAATAACAGGTTATATAATAGCCCTATCAAAACCAATAGCAGTGGATAAAGTGCCATTCAAAAGGCAGCAGGACCTACCAAAAATCAACTCCATTTCTTCTGAATTTAGCTTCAGGACATTTTAGAAATCCAGGCCTAAGTGTCAGCTAGGTACCTCATCAAACCAAAAATTGCTTCTCTTCTCCCTTCTTCCATGTCCGTTAGGATGAAAAAAGTAGAACTGCATGTCTTCAAGCCAACAATATTAGTCAAAATTATGGCTCGGCCTGATTGTCTCTAATGGAGGCACAAGTGCACAGGACAGCATGGGTCAGGAATTTTACCCTGTATGACTCTAAAGAGTAGTTCAACCATTCTAGAGAAAACTCCACCTGTAAAATAAAGTCGGGTATGTGAAGCGTGATATAAAATTGATACTATTTTAGCAGTGGATTGGAGTGAAAAACATCCAGTGAGAGCTTATCAGAACAAATGAATGCAGTAGAAAAGTGAGATACTTTCCTCAGATGTAATCTATCTTTATCTTCAGTCAGAGGAAAACTAGGGATAAAACTGGAAAAAATCCCAAATAGTTAATATTTTGGTGTCCAGACCATAGCAATTCTAACAATGGAGTATAAAATGAGATCTTTATGTGGCACCTTAGAGTTGTGAAAGTCATAGCACCATTAAAGGACAAGAGCTTCTTTAGTCTGGGAAAACAGAGCTAGTCCACTGTTGAATAAATCCCAAACTTGGTCACCTTAATGTGTTTGCAAAGAGCAATGGATGTATATACCTACTTAAGGAATGTGAAAAAATTACCTTTTGTGAATACAGACAACATGCATAAGATTGTGCAGGGGTATGTGTGTGTGTGTGTGTATGTATGAGAGAGAAAAAAGCTTTAGAGGTGTTGAGGCAATGTCTTTACAACCGCAATAGCACATTTACTTTTCATCTCTTTCTCATGCTCTTTCCAACAGGCATAGTTTATTGTTCATCTATGTCTTGTTTCCCCTTCCTAGCAGAAATCCATTCTTTTGCACTTGACCATGTGTTTCAGCGGAGAAAGGTGCCAGCCAGCCTAAGCCTGGAATGAGTTATGGGTGATATAATTCAATGACGGTTATCCCATTTACCCTCCAGAGAATGAGTATGCCTTTAATCTCATCACAATGAAGCAAGGGTTTTGGATCATTTTAAATGTAGTTTTAATGAAACTTCAGGATTTTAACTTAGATTACAACTACGTTTATTCTAACATGAATGCCCAGGGTTCTATACATTATAATATCAGTCACTGATTTAAATAAATTGAAATCAGCTGTATTATATCTGACTGATCATTTATATTCATTAACTAACCCCTAAACAAATTCTCAATAGAATAAATATAAAGCAGGGACATCATTTAAAGGATGACATATCTGCAACCGTTATAGATATTTTTACTTTCAACTATACTATTAAAGTACAACATATTAACAAATAATATATCCATAATAATAGTATTTCATCATGTCTTTTTTTATTCTAAAGTTGCTGATTTTTCAGAAAAAAAAATGTCAGCACTTAGGCCAATACCATCATTAAATGAGGTCTTTTAAGACTTAGCTATATAGCATATTTTCAAAATACTCTAAAATTATAATAGTTTTGCTTTAAAAACTGCAAATAGTAAGCAAAGACACTCACAAACATCTTGATATGCACAAACAATTTGAAAATATTTCTACCATGTGGCAAAAGCATAAACACAGTTTACAACTTACTCAAAATCCCCACTTTAAAAATATGGATTTTTTAATTTTTTAAATTCAGGAATTTGCAAATTTCAGTTTTTTTGCTTATACAAACTTTTTTCAAATTTCATATTTCATCTGTCTCTATTAAAATTTATAATCTGTGGCTACATGCAAGTCAATAAATGGATTCAACAATTAAAGTATTTTTCTGGAGGGGCACCTGGGTGGCTCATTCAGTTAAGCCTCAGCCTTCAACTTGGGTCATGATCTGAGTCCTGGGATCAAGCCCCCTTTTGGGCTCCCTGCTCAGCAGAGAGCCTGCTTCTTCCTCTCCCTCTGCTGCTCCCCCTGCTTGTGTCCTCTCTCTCTGTTTCTGTGTGTGTCAAATAAATAAATAAAATATTAAAAAAAAATTTTCTGGGCACTGCATAAAGTAGAAAACTATGATATTTCAGAACTATAGCAGAAGTATATGCGGAAGTATAGCATTGGGTTGAAAAAACTTTTCATGAAGATTAACAGTAAAAAAAAATACTACTTTTTAATATTTTGGACATTTGAGCCAATTTTTTTCTGAATGTTCATAATTATTTCATTACTGATTTCATAAAATAGTTACTTATCCACTTCCTGGCTTCATGAGACACAAGACCCCAGAACATATCCAAAAGGGTAGTCCACATTACTGAAATTCTCTCCTACTAACTGCATCTACCTAAGCAATGAGAAATCACTACATAGGCTAAGAGAACCAATAGCCCCCTTTCCTTCTGGTAAACTTCTCTCTTATTTCTTCATCATTCTTTTCTTTGGAGAAGTCCATTATTCCTTTAGAAGCCTGATATCTGCTATGAACCATTTAATTAAGCAATAAAAATAATGAGTTTTTCTACTGTGAATTTTACTTTTCGGGCTTCTTTAACCTAATTTATATGTATATATAATTCTACTTCTAACATAGTTCCCACAGTAAATATGAGTAATCTATCATTTTACTGCTTACATTGGTAAAGAAACCTTTAGTTCCTGTGAGGAAATTCATATGTAAATGTAAAAAATAGAATAGACTAAATATTTAAAAACTTAGACAATCCAACAAAAAAATAAAACAACATGGCAGTATTTTGGAGAATAAGATGCTACCAAACACCTGATTAATATACTGCTGGAGGATGTTTCCCCCAAAATTACCATGTATACTTTTACAACAACAATCTCCAGCCAGGTCAGAACTTTTGATTCATCTCATACATTCTATATCCATATTCTCAGGTCATCTTATACTGATTTGCTTCTATGGCCCATTCTTCCTCATCGGAAAAGTGGTAGATATCTAGTCTGCCTTAGAATTTAAAGATTTATTTCTATGAATATACTCTGGCACACAAAACATCCTTAAAAATGTGGATTATGTTTGTCTCTCATTAAACCAGTTCAAAATATGGGTGCCTGGGTGGCTTAGTCAGTTAAGCGTCTGCCTTCAGCTCAGGTCCTGATCCCAGCATACTGAGATCAAGCCTCACATTGAGCTCCCTGCTCAGTGGGGAGTCTGCTTCTCCTGCTCCCTCTGCCCCTACCCTCTACTCACGTGCGCGCGCGCTCTATCTCTCTCTAGAAAATAAAATCTTTAAAAAAAGGAAGTTCAAAATACATAACTTCTAAGGTTATAGGAAGCCAAAACTAGCTGGAGTCATCTCATTTCTTAACAGAAGGATTTCTAGGGTAGGGTTTTGGGAACCTAGGGTTTTGAAATATTTAGCTACCAGCATCCACAGAAAATACCTCCAGGATACAAGCATTTTGAAAATTGTCTGTAGGGAGTTTTTAAATGCTATGGCCATCAAAATTCATGCAGTTTATTATTTTTCCTAGTTTTCCTCCTCATTTTCCTTTCTACATCAGCTCTACATCCTCTCTAGTCTGCCTCCAGAACACATACACCCCGTAGCATGGATACCTGGCTCCACCCATCCCCCCCTCTGCCTCTCCATACCAAGTTATGAACAAAGGGCTCAGAAGGCAAGGGGTAAAAAGAAATGTTCTACTTATTGTGGTACAGGTGTCTTGTTTTGTTTTGTTTTACTCTTATTTCACCTATAAGTTTTGCGTCAGGAAACAAAGGTAATGATTAAAAGATTGTGCTCTCCTGTGCAGCATTACTAAATCTCTAAATCTAAAAAGATTGTGCTCGGCTGTGCAGCATTACTAAATCTCTCCAAGTCCCGATTTTGTCATCAATAAAAAGGAGTTAATATTAATATCTCATAAGGTTATTGTGAAGCTTAAATGAGACAATGCAAATAAAGAGCTTGGAGGAATAGCTGACACATTATAAGCATCCAATAAATTATTTGGAGAAGTCATGTAAGGAATTCAAAATGTAGCCAATCTTCTTTTAAGAGAAATGTCAAGATGCTTTTCAAAAATGGAGCAGCTTCTGGAGTTCCTCATGTTCTTTGGAGTGCAATGTTAGATGGAAAAAAATCTCTCTCAGGAAACAATATCTATGCTTTTTACACTTTTATTATTCTTCAAGTTCCTGACTTATCAAAAAATGTAAGAACAGAATAGCATGTCACAGGTTAACACATCATCTGTAATTCTAGCACTTGGAATGATACATACTGGAGAACTTCCTCTATCATTCTTTTACTATATGATTCCACTTTCAGTTTCCCTTTCTGACCAGAAATATAGCTGTTCTGAATGAAAATGCTGAACTATAGGAAATAAAAATGAAATGATAATTTGAAAGGCAAACAGGAGATAGCAGTCAAATTTCTTTTTAAAATAGAATATTTATTTCAGACTACTTGTTGGTGAAAACAGGGAGGAAAATCTTGACTCCGGCACATTTTCTGTCTGATACAAAGAATCTGCCCTATTTTGATATCTCATTGAGCAGTCGGATGTGTATGTGTGTGGGGGGGTGCTGTTTCCTTAATTTAAATTGCACTCTTCCTCAATGGAAAGAGATTAGCACATTCCCTTTCATTTTGATTTCTGAGTTCAGTATTCTTTAAGGCTACAAATCATCTTTGCTCCCCTGACAGGTTTGACAGCACTCAATTCTTAAATAAATCTTACAGGGAAAGGGGAAAATATACTCTAAAACAAAAAAGGTTTCACATTTTCTACGTTAAAACCTTTCTTTATTTTTATTCTCCTTTGGAAACTAAAAGCTCTAAAATTTATGGAGTCTCCAACTCAAATTGTAGCTAAATCAGAGACTTTTCCTCACAGGAAGTTCATCTGGGAATGGAGCAGCTTTGGGAACGCTAGTGCCATAGCCAATGCTTTCACAGGCTATAAGTGCCTACTGTAATTTAATAGCAACAAGTTTGGAAAAATAGAAAAGCAATAACTAGAATTCTCCTTCCCAGGGAAGTTCAATTAATTCAATTGGACTTTTAGTTTGCTAAATTTTTACCAGAGCTGGAATTTCTAACGTTATTTCCATGAAAATAAGTAGAATACCATTAATTCCTTTTTGGCAGTACATTTGATTGTGTGAAGAGGTTTGCATGCTTCAGCTTGTAACCTATTTCCCTTGATATATGAGCATTATTTTCCTTTTCTTTTAGTGTAGAAGCTTAAGGCTAAGGTGTCAAAATTGTTTTTTTATGTCTTAATTTTTTCCTTATACTTCACCAAGTGAGTACAATAATCAAAACATGAAAATGTAAGTTTTCCCCTGACAATACTTTCAGTTTCTACATTTAACCAGATTATCTCCTGTACCTTTCCTTTTCTCATGAAATACAAGTAAACATAGCCTGGGTTGTTGACCATGAGTGGCAAACAATGAACACTAAATAATATTAAGATATTCAAAGCCATTAATTGAATTTCCTTTAGGGAAAGAATTCAATAATGGAATACTCTGAAGTCTTAGAAATTGTGTTGTAGAAAAATAATTAACAACATGAAAAGATCCATCATACATTAAGTGGGAGGACAGGTTACAAAAAATCATCTAATTTCTAATCACATGTGTCTTACTTCTCCATCTGCATTATTTTACCATTGTTTCCTTAATCTCTATGTTTAGTCAAAAGGTCTTCAGCATTCCTCAAACACTGGGGCTCCTGAGTGACCTAGCCAATTTACAGCCCCTTATCCCTAACACCATACAGCTGGAAGTATCCCCTTACACTTTCACTTTTAGCTTTTCTAATTCAGAAAATTCTGAATTAGAATTTTTCCTTTCCCTTACCTCCCCCCCCCACCACCCCCCATTTCTTTCTCATCCCACTCCTGCTTCAACCCTTCACTCTTTCTTTGGTCTTTGGAAATCAAAACTGGAGCTGCAGCAGACATGTTGTCACCATAAAGAAAAAGCCTCAAGAAAAATCATGTGCTATGAAATACTTAACAAGTTGTTTTTCTGTGGCATAAGGAGGATGGGGTGGAAGGAGCCTTATATGCAGCATTTGCTAATTTCCTTGATGTACCACCACCCTATTCTAATTAAAGCCAACAATGTCACATCATTTAACATCAAGTTAAGAAAATATGTGCAACAAGCACACCATTATACAGTATTTCCACCACACACAATAATTATAAATAACTTTTAGTGCATTGATAATAGTGAAATACAGTAAAATAATTAGAGTGGGATGAGTTTTGAGTATTTGTTACCTTTTAAAGATAATTTCATTGTTCATAAAATTTAATTTTTAATAATTCCTGTTTTGGGGTGCCTGGGTGGCTCAGTTCTTTAAGCATCTGCCTAGGCTCAGGTCATAATCCTGGAGTCCTGGGATCAAGCTCCCTGTTCAGCAGGGAACCTACTTCTCTCTCTCCTCTTCAACTATGCTCTCTCTCACTATCTCTCTCTCTCAAATAAATCAATAAAATCTTTAAAAATTACAATAATAATAATTCCTGTTTCACAACAAGTTCACAAATTCCTGAAAATTTAACAATTGACTCTCCCAGGCCAGTCCAAAATACTACTGCTCAAGAGAATCCCAGAGATTAATATAAGGCCACCAAAATATGTAAACAAAAATCTGTCTACACCAATCTTCTTGTCATGTCAAAAACTAAACTTAGGTTTTATTAAGCTATTTAGTCAAGTTTCCTTCCTCACTGATGTAACCACCAAACTTTCTGCCTCACTCTTTTCTGCTAATTTCATCCCTTTACCAAGAACACCTGCCCAATGATAGGACCCCCAATATTCATAAAGTTGGCTCCTTCTCAAAACTCAAGGCCAAAATCATCCCCCAGAAAAGGCTTCCCTAATCACCTATAAAGCATTTCTACTTTTTATTACAGTCTTTTATTTTCACCATACTTGTAACTATCAGAAACTTTATTTTCTTTGCTTGTTTATTGCCCATTTCTCTCACCAGAGGGAAAACTCTTTGAGAGAGGTTCATTGAACTTGCATGGCAGACAAGGTTATAGAAAGAACATAGCTAGTGTGGTTAAGAGATAACTTACATTCAGCAAATAAATAGAAGTATTGAGGATGAAGGGAGTCAAGGTTCTCATTAGCAGACAAGATATTTATAAACCTGGAAAGAGTGAAAGCTGGAAAAAGCTCTGAGGTACTGGGGTAGAATGGTAAATATTACTATAACTCATAATTTTATAATGCACACATACTACTGACTGTCTTAGTCCATTCTGGCTACTATAACAAAAAAAATCAAAGACTAGGTATCTTATAGACAACAGAAATTTATTTCTCATAGTTCCAGGGTCTGGAAGTCAAGATCAGGATGCCAGCATGGTTTGGTGAAGGCCTCTTCCATAGACTTCTTACATATTCACAAAACAGAAGGCCTAGGGACTCTATGGGCCCTCTTTGTGAGAGCCATAGTTACATTCACAAGGGTGCCATTTTCATCATCTAATCACTTCCCAAAGGCTCTGTCTTCTAATTAACACCACAACTTTGGCTGTTAGGATACCAACATGTGAATTTTGAAGGACGCAGACATTCAAACAATAGCACTGACACAAATAGAAATATTATAGATGCACACTGGTCAGATATCTCCATGTAAGAGTATTATACATATATACATACTTCCTGTCTCTGTCCACTAGAAGGCACAGAAAGAAGCATTAACACCTCACTGTCATTGTTTTTATTTTCTCAGATTTCTTTAATGTGCTGCTTAATGCAATATGGCTAGACTCTCATACCTGCTTTTGCTCTCAAACTGCTGTAATATGTTATTTAAGCATGTGATGAAAATCCAGCTTCACATAGGTACTGTAGTTATAAGTGGGAGAAGCATTTTGTTGGTCTTTAAAGATAATTATAGCTCTTCTTTGATACTAAACCAAAACTCAACAAATGATAGTTCTTAAAGATTAATTGCAACGCGGAATCTGAACCTCTATTGCTGAGGTTTTTTTTTTTATTTTGCTACTTACAATCTATTGGTCTAATATGCTCTTTAAATGGGTCTTCTATTCAGGTATGATTTTGTAACACTATATAAATGTTGGTCATTTAGAAAATACTGCCTTTTTGAGTTACAGAGATCTTCCAAGTGTTAACATATTTCATAGTACAATATCATAAAACCACATTTGTTAATATCACTACTAATCTCAGCAGAGAAGTTAAACTGGGATGCTGTCACATTCACAGATGACAGATATTTAAATTTCCCCAAAGTTCTTATTTTCACATCAAACTTTTAATTTTATCATTGACAAAACATTGTTGCTACAATTTTCTACATTCAACTGACAAGATCCCTTCATATGTTTTCAAAAAATTTCTGCCAATACCTTAGTCTGAATAATGAAAATCTTCCTGTCAGTCATTTTTTTAAACAAACATCATATTCTACAAAGAAGTTGTTAGTTCAACTTGCAACTCAGACAATCATACAAGTGTGAAGACAACCACCATATTTCAAACTACAGTCAAAAGTCTTTCTATAGGTGGCTCAGTCAGTTGAGCATCTGGCTCTTGGTTTAGGTTCAGGTCATGCTTTCATGGGTCATGGGATCAAGCTCTGCATTTGGGTCTGTGCTTAGCATGGAATCTGCTTGAAGATTCTCTCACTCAGCGCCCTCCCCCCCACACTTATATGCACACACTCTCTCTCTCAAATAAATAAATCTTTAAAAAAATGTTTTCTATATATTTTCTATGTATTTACCAGTTATTAAGAAGATGTATACTCAAGTTCACATGAAAAAAAATGAAGCTGGACCTTTACCTTATATCATATACAAAAAGTAGGTCAAAATGCATCACAGATCTAAATCTAGGAGCTAAAACTGTGAAACTCTCAGAAGAAAACATAGGGGGAAGTTTTATGATATTAGATTTCTCAGATATGACATCAAAAGCACAGATAACAAAAGAAAAAAAACAAAATTGGATATCAAAATTGAAAATTTCTGTACATCAAAGGCACAAACAATAGAGCCAAAAGGCAACCCATAGAATAAGAGAAAATATTTGCTAATCATGTATCTGATAATTTGTTTATATTAGACTATATCAAGAATTCTTATAACTCAACTACGAAAAAGCAAACAATCCAATTTAAAAATGGGCAAAAGACTTGAAGTTATACATTAAAAATATCTACAAAGGAAATATATAAATATCTAATAAACACATGAAAAGATGATTAACACTGCTAATCATCAGAAACATGGTAATCATGATCACAATAAGATACCACCTCATACCCACTAGGATGGTGACGAAAAAAAGTAAAATAAAACTAATTTTTAGAAAAAGCAGAGATCAGCATGTTGTTGACAATATAGAGAAATTGGAACCCTTGTGCATTCTTGGTGGTAATGTATAATGGTACAGCCACTATGGAAAACCGTATAGCAACTCCTCAAAAAATTAAAGATAGAATATTTACCCTGAACATATTAAGACCATTTTAAAAAACAAGTTATTCAAGGGCACTTGGGTGGTTCAGCTTGTTAAGCATTAGCTTGGGTCATGATTCCAAGTTCCTGGGATTGAGCCCCACATAGGGCTCCCTACTCAGTGGGAGCCTGCTTCTCCCTCTCCCTCTCCCCTTTCCCCTACTCATTTTCTCTCTCTCTCTCTCTCAAATGAATAAATAAAACTTTAAAAAATAATAAGTTATTCAATATTTGTTTCTCTAGTGAATCCTTATTGGAAAAAAAATTGAAGACAGAATTACCATATAATGCAGCAATTTTATTTCTGGGTATATAGTCAAAAGAATTGAAAGCAGAGATTCAAAGGTAAAATGTATATCCACATTCATTAGCAGTACTCACAACAGCCAATAGGTGGAATCAACCCAGTGGTCCAACACAGATTAATAGATAAACAAATTTTAGTATATATGCAAAATAGAACACTAAGATCTCAATTCAAATGCAAACAGTGACTACATGTGGCACAAAATGAATGCTAAATGTATTTAATATTAGAAATAAATTAAAATAATACAAATTTCTTTAAATTATTTGGCTGTTCAGTCCTGCTAAAGTTTTCCACTCAAATGTTCACTCCCCCAAAATGTCCATCTATATGTTAACTGTGAACCATTTGTTCTTTAGGTTTTTTACCAAAAACATGACTATTTTCTGTTAGTCTTAAATATTTGCTACTATTTTTTCTTAATCTATGAAGTGACAGGGTTCTTAGCTGGTAAAGAATCCTTCATTATTTCTTCCCTGCTTCCTCCTCATCAGAACCCCAATTTTGTGATAATAGGGGAAGAAAGGCTTTCTCCCAGGAGAAGTAGTCCTCTCCAGGAGCTGAATCCTTATTTGTTTTAGCCTGTCAAGATAAATTATATTTTGTTCATATTTTCCTTTCTTTTTCAAGTTTTGTAGTTAATGTGGTGGTGTGACCCAGCACAGTCAATGAAACTTAAGTGAAAATCTGTAAAGTTTTGGTGAAAGTCTTTTTATCCTCACTTTATCTGAAAACACATATAAGAAGAAAACTGTTGGTGTCATCTCTTTCTTCTTTCCTTAAACACAGATTTGATCCCAGAAGTTTTGACAGTGACAAACACAGAAGTAAAAAGCCAACATATTAAAATAGATGACACAGATCATGATTATGCTATTACACAATGAGGCCAAAACCGTAAGACCTCATGCTACTGTTATAATGTAAACAATAAGACAGTTAATAATTTAAGGCCCTATTTCTTCATTATTTATTTTCTGTTACTTAAAACTGAACATCTTGATGGGTAAAAACTCTTTAGTTAGCAATTATGAAATATCAAATCAAGAATCAAGATGGACAACTATCATTCCACTATCAAATCTCCTGTAAACCATCTCCTATTACAAAGTTAAGTAACTTAAATGGGTATCCTATCTTTAGCAGCAAACTAAATTCTACCAATGCATTTGTATACTTAAAAGATAAGGCTAAACTATAGGTAAATGGATAAAGATAATGTGGGGGGTGTATGTGTGCATATATGTATATATACATATACATACATGCATGCATGTGTGTGCACACATACACACATGATAGAATATTATACAGTCATTAAAAAGGATGGTCTTGCCTTTCATAATATGGATGGACCTAGAGGGTATTATACTAAGTAAGATGAGTCAGATTGAGAAAGATAAGTACCATATGATTTCACTCATACATGGAATCTAAAAGAACAAATGAATAAACCATAGAATAAACCAGCAGAATCAGAACTATAAATATAGAGAACAAACTAATGGTTATCAGAATGGAGGGATGGGGGATGGACAACATGGGTGAAGGGGAGATATAGGCTTCCAGTCACTAAATGAATAAATCATAGAAATAAAGGGCACAGCATAGTGAATATAGGCACTGATACTGTGATAGCATTGTATGGTGATAGATGGTAACATACTTGTAGTGAGCATAGCATAATGGATAGAGAAGTTCAATCACTATGTTGTACACCTGAAATTAACATAACTTTGTGTGCCAATCACATTCAAATCTTAAAAATCATTTGAAATTTTTTTAAAAAATAATAAGGTAAAACCTTCACTAAGAACTCAAGAAGAAAAAAAAAAAAGATAAGGCTAAGTTTACATAGGTGTTCTCCACAGTGATAAGATTAATCCAGATGTGAAGGAATCTAGGCACTCAACACGCTCTGGCACCTACCATGTTTTTACTTACTTCTGAAGGTGACTCATCATAACAGAAAGACCATTAGCACCTGGGAACGTGGTATCCAACAGGTTTATTAAAAGATTACTCTAACATGATTGCAAGGTGAAATATGTACTCAAGTTTTTAAAATCATTCATTACTAACTTTAATGAAAATTTATTGAAGTCAATTATGTACCAAGCATGATGCCAAACATAATAATGGTAAATGAAGTTTCATCCCTCATAACACGGGGAAGAGAAAACTAAAACCGAAGCAAACAGGAAACCAATCTTATTATAATGAGTGCTCTGAAGAAAACACACAGTGAATTCATAGAGATTGACTAATGGATAGCAGGTAATGTTCCTTAGACTGAAGGGGCCAAGGTAAATTGTCAGAAGAGGAAAGAGACACATAAACTCTGAACAATGAGGAGTTGGCTGTACAAAGCATAGGAAAACTAGTATTCTAAGCAGGGAAAAAAAAAAAAAAAAAAGAGTAGATGCTGAAATTCCAAAGTGAGGATCTTAAAGAGGGCTGCTATGGGCTGAACTGTGTCCTGCCAAAACTCCTATGTTTAAGAACTCACTCCCAATGTGATTATACCTGGAAATAGGGCCTTTAGGAGGTAATTAAGGTTAAATAAGATCATAACAGTGAGACCCTATATGGCCTTATAAGTAGAGGAAGAGAAAGAGATCTCTTCTATGTGATGACATACAGAGAAGGAGGCTATATGCAAGCCAGGAAGAGGGTTCTTACCAGATCTTAACCACACTAGTCCCAGAACTCAGGCTTCCAGACTCCAGAACTGTGAAAAAGTAAATTTTGGTTGTTTAAAGTATATGCTGTTCTTCAAGGAAAGTGAAAAATGATTCCAAAGGCAATTCAGAGATGGTCAGGGCTGACACTCCCATCACAGATTCAGGGAGCAAAGTCGTTTCCCCCTCTTAAGTTGTAAAGGTTAGGACCCCATCTCAGGTTTCCAGAAAGCCAAGATGACCCTGTCCTGAAGCAGTGGGGCTAACTGTGTAGACAGTTGAAGGGGTGGGGCCTCTCAAGAGCACAGAGGCAGGGGCCCTTGCAAATAGCTTCAGTGGTAAGGCCAACCTGCAGAGCCAGGAAAGTGATGCTACCATCTCAGTGGGCCTGGAGGCAGACCTTCAAAGAGGATTATTCTCAAGTCTTAAGATTGGAAGGAGAAACAAACCATGTGAGACTGTGGACTCTTAGAAACAAACTGAGGGTTTTGGAGGGGCGGGGATGGGAGTTGGGGTGAACCTAGTGGAGGGTATTATGGAGGGCATGTATTTCATGGAGCATTGGGTATGGTGCATAAACAATGCTGGAACATTGAAAGAAATAAAATGGAAAAAAGTATACTTATCACAGAGAGTATTGAATAAGGTATAAATTGTTGAATCATTCTATTGTACACTGGAAAGTAATATAACATTGTATGGTCATTATACTTCAATTTAAAGAAAAAGATATAATGGAGCTAAACAGCTGCATGTAAAAGAGTAAATCCGGACTATTTCCTAAAACCATACTCAAAAATAAACTCAAAATGGATGAAAGACCTAAAAGTGAGACCTGAAATCATAGAAGAGAACTCAGGCAGTAATTTCTCAATATCAGCCATAGAAACATTTGTATATATATATATATATATATATATATATATATATATATATAATCTCCTATGGAAAGGGAAACAGAAGTAAAAATAAACTATTGGGACTGTATCAAAATAAAAAGCTATTGCACAGCAAAGAAAACCCATCAACAAAACAAAAGACAACCTACTGAATGAGAGAAGATATTTGCAAATGATACAGCCAATAAGGGATTAAGATCCAAAATATATCAAGAACTCATACAACCCAAAACCAAAAACAGACAAACAAACAAACCCAACCAAACAAACAAAAAACCTGATTTAAAAATGGACAGGGAACTTGAATAAGCATTTTTCCAAAGAAGACATACAGATGGCCAACAGACACATGGAAAGATGTTCAATGTCACTAATCATCAGATAAATGAAAATCAAAACCACAATGAGATATCTTCTCATGACTGTTAGAATGGCCAAAACAAGAATATAAGAAACATGTATCAGCAAGGATATGGAAAAAAACACTTGTGCACTGCTGATGGGTATGTAAATTAGTAGAGCCACTCTGGAAAACAGCATGGAGGCTCTTCTAAGTATTAAAAGTAGAAATACCATATGATCCAATAATTCCACTAATGACTATTTACCTTGGGAAAACAAAAACACTAATTTGAAAAGATATATGCACCCCTATGTTTACTGTAGAATTATTTACAATAGCCAAGACAAAGAAGCAACCTAAGTGTCCATTGGTAGACAAATGGGTAAGAAATATATGTTATATATACACGATGGAATATTACATAGCCATAAAAAGGATCAGATTGTGCCATTTGAAAAAATATGGATGGATCTACAAGGTTTTATGCTGAGTGAAATAAGTCAGACTGAGAAAGACAAATATATGATTCCACTCATAAATGAAATCTAAAAAATATGAGTAGACAAAAAGCAGAATCAGAACTATAAATACAGAGAACAGATTGATCGTTGCCACAGGGGAGAGGGGCAGGGGTTTAGGCAAAATGGATGAAGGGAACAGAGAGATACAGGCCTCCAGCTATGAAATGAGTAAGTTATTGGAATAAAAAGCAGAGCATAAGTAATACCGTCAATGATATTGTAATAGCAATGTAATGAGAGAGATTGTAGCTCTACTTGTGGGTGAACATAGAATAATATATACACTTGTCAAACTGATATTGTACACCTAAAATTAATGTAACATTGTATGTCAACTATACTAAATATATATGTGTGTGTGTATATATACATATACACATATATACATATACACACACATACATAACTTGTCTGGTATATATACACTTGTGTGTATATATACATATACACATATATACATATACACACACATACATAACTTGTCTGGTTTCACAAGTTTATAGTATAGAGGAATATTGCCCCAGAATGAATCATACCTCAAGTTTCATCTATGTCTGGCTAAGATACTTAAAGATTTATTTATTTGTCAGAGAGGAGAGAGAGAGAGAGAGAGCACAATCAGAGGGAGTGGCAGACAGAGGGAGAAGCAGGAACCCCACTGAGCAAGGAGTGGGTAAGATACTTAGATGAGACTTCAGATTTTGAACTTTGGAGTTGATACCAGAATGAGCTAAGACTTTAGGGGCTGGTAGGATGCAATGTATATATTTTACATGTGATAAGGACATGCAATTGGGAGGACCAGGGTTGCAATGCTGTGGACTGAATCACAGTCCCCTAAAATTCACGTGTTGAAGCCCTAGGCCCAAATGTAATTGTATCTGGATATAGAGTCTTTAGGAAGTAATTCAGGTTAAATGACTTCATAAGAATGGGACCCTAATCCCCAAGGACTGTGGCCTTGAAAAAGAGAGAGAGAGAGAGAGAGAGAGAGAGAGAGATTTCTTCCTCTCTTTCTCTCTACCCTGTGAGAACACAGTGAGAAAGTAACTATCTGCAGGCCAAGAATAGAGCTGTCACCAAAATCTGACTATGTTGGTCACCCTGATCTCATACTACCAGTGTCCAGAACTGTGAGAAAATAAATGTCTATTGTTTAAATTACTAAGGATATGGTATTTTATTTTGACAGTCCAAGATGACTAATACAATGGCCTTGCCTGAAAGATAATATGTGAGGAGGAAATCCACCCTACATGATGTTGATGACCAGAGTAAGAAACTGGTTTTGTAGTAGATAGCAAGGAGCTTGAGTTTATATAAAGAGCACTGTGACACACACACATGCACACACACACACACACACACACGCACACACGCACACACGCACACACGCACGCACGCACACACCTTTCAAAACAGAAAGACGATAGTCCTATTTGATCTTTAAAAATCACATGGTGGAAAAAAGCTTTCCAACTCATAGAACTTTTTAAGTAAGAAAATGCTTTTTTTTTTAATCTTTTGTCACCACTTCATGTTTCATTCATCATAGGACAAACCACCTGGGCCAAGTTGCTAAATCTCAACTGACTTCTAAGAAGAATCCAAGTGAACCTCACAGACTACAAAAGGGTCACAGAGAGAATCTCAAACCTTCCACAGCTTTTTAAATGTTTTGATAATATTTTATCAAATTAAATGATTTGATAAATATTTGATTAGATATATATATCTTTATATAGATATATAGAGAGAGATATATAGGTATATAGATATATATCTGCTGCTCACAACCAGCCCTCTTCCATGCTACAGGCAAATTCTCTTACTTATAATTCTTCTAAACAATGTCAAGAGTTTCATGAGCTTCTAGGCTAGCAATACTTGTGATCCCCTAGATATACCCTTTCTCTACCACCCCCCAAATATATATATACATAAATAAATATATATAAAGATTTTATTTATTTATCTAAGAAATTGAGAGAGAGAGAGAGAGAACATGCAAGGGAAGGGTGAGAGGGAGAACCAAACTCTCCACTGTGCAGGATGCCCAACACAGTTCTATCTCAGTACCCTGAGATCATGACCTGAACTGAAGGCAGAAGCTTAACCAACTGATCCACCCACACATGAGCCCCCCAACATATATTTTTAAGCTTAGAAGTTATTGCTACTCTATGTGTATATGTGTGTGTGTGTGTGTCCAGTGAAGAAAGAAAGTGGCATAAAAATAACAAGTAAATAGAAGAAGGTTCTTTCCAGCTGTCATGCATTTGCTAAATGTAGAAGTGATTTGCTAGGCAAAAATTTGTTCTCAGGCATATCAGCATAATAGGTAAGAACCCCTCTCCTTCTCTTCTTTTTTGGAATAATTAATATTATTTGCAGTTTTTTAAAAAATCATAAAATTACCTAGCAAGCTGGTTTGTGAGTCTGATTTGGTTTGTGTTGTACAGAGACATGTAGATTTCAGAACTTTTCTGACTTGGTTTGTGTTGTACAGGGACAACCAGATTTCAGAACTTTATTCCATTTTGTTTAGATGGGACCAAGGATAACTTCCTCCACCATATGTGAGAGCCTGTATCATACACTAAACCACAGCAGGCTTCTTTTTCTACATAAATAGCTTTTTCTTACGGCTCATGTTGAATTGGCTACAATTCATTTGCTTCATATTCCAGTGATTACAGCTGGAATCACAGTGGTATTTCTTCAGTTTAGTTAACAATCGAGTGCCTGAGGCTTGTGTTCAATTTTTATAATAGAACATTCGCCACAGCAAATATAAGTTTTCATAAGCAATCTCTTCCAGGAAAGGCTGGAAACCATAGATTTAGAATGACGTCTGAGCAGTACATTCTCTTCCTTTTCTCCTAATTTCCACCAGTAATTATAAAACCATACAAGCTAAATGCTTCTTATCAAAAAGCATTCTTTTTGTTGTTGTTTTTTATTTTATTATGTTATGTTAGTCACCATACAGTACAGCATTAGTTTTTGATGTAGTGTTCCATAATTCATTATTTGCATATAACACCCAGTGCTCCATATAACATGTGCCCTCCTATCCCCTATCACTGGGCTTCTTTATTAAATGACTTTTATCAGATTTATGAGTTCAAAGCCATCAAGGCAAACTGACTTCCAGTTTGTTTGTTGTGTTTTGTTTTGTTTTTTAATTTTAACATCCTAGCTACAGAGGCAGGTACATCAGCTCTCACATCCAATAAAAATTTTGTCTAACAGATTTTCTTGAGATACACTTGGAATCTAGATGGTGGTAAATTTTTTTAAAAAGGTTTTCATTTTTTTGTTAAATTGCCTTGCATGTTTTAGAAATATAATTTTTCAATTTAAATAGTCAGTGTAGCAAACAAACCATCTTGTAATAAATAACCTAAGGAAGGATCAACCCACCATGACCATGTGTGCTAATTCATACAACCTGAGTAATGGTGAGACTCCTTACTAATAACAATGGACAAAAATACGCAATTAAGAAACATTACACAAACACAGTCTAGATTACATGGAATTGGATACAAACATACTAGAATACTTTGTTGCTTCCCAAACAATTTTCTCTCCTTTTTTTTCCCCATTTTCTTCTCACTTGTATCACATAAGAATTTGTCATTGTGTAGAAATACCTACAAATATGGCAAGCTGCCAGGTTGTAAAGGAAATAACAGTATAGAAATATCTAAATGGTTTCTTTTTCTGTCCCTTGGAAAATAACTTCAGATATGAATACTAACTTTTTGAGTATGAAGCTATGTCTTCATCTCTATGTAATTTTTCAGTAGTACTCATTTTAATTCTATGCCTATACAATGGAGTATTATGCCTCCATCAGAAAGGATGAATACCCAACTTTCTTATCAACATGGATGGGACTGGAAGAGATTATGCTGAGTGAAATAAGTCAAGCAGAGAGAGTTAATTATCATATGGTTTCAATTACTTGTGAACATAAGGAATAACATGGAGGACATTGGGAGATGGAAAAGAGAAGTGAGTTGGGGGGAACTGGAGGGAGAGACAAACCATTAGATACTGTGGACTCTGAGCAATAAACTGAGGATTTTGGAGAGGAGGAAGGTTGAGGGATGGGTGAGCCTGGTGGTGGGTATTAAGGAGGGCACATATTGCATGGAGCACTGGGTATGGTGCATAAACAATGAATGATGGAACACTGAAAAGAAATAAGTTAAATTTAATTAAATTTAAAAATTTAAAAAATTTTTAGAAAACCTAACCAAGGAAAGTCAGTAGAGAAAAGAAATTCTAGCAAATTAAACAAACCTAAGGAGATTTATAGTTAGTTGCTCAGAAGTACAGTAACAACCTGGACTTGTGACTGACATCTGCATTCCAAAGAAAAGTTTGTAGGAACTGCCAATCTGTAGCTAGTCAGAAGGAGAGGTAACAACCGAGCTTACACCTGGCATTTGACATGGAGGACAGTTTTGTAGGACTGAACTCTTAACACATGGGATCTGGTGTTATCTCCAGGTAGATAATGTCAGAATGGAGTTCAGTTTTTGGATACCCTGTTGGTGTCCCAAGAATTGCTTATTGGTGTGGGAAACCCCCTCCACAGTGGAATTGGGTCCAGACCCCATTTAGACTTCATGGTAGGTTTTTTTTTTAATATTTTATTTATTTGACAGAGAGAAATCACAAGTAGGCAGAGAGGCAGGCAGAGAGAGAGGAGGAAGCAGGCTCCCAGTGGAGCAGAGAGCCTGATGCAGGGCTCGATCCCAGAACCCTGGGATCATGACCTGAGCCGAAGGCAGAGGCTTTAACCCACTGAGCCCCCCAGGTGCCCCATAGACTTCATGGTGTTTTTAATGGTAAATACTTTAAAGGTAATTTAACAATAATATGAAAGCAATGTAGATTGCTTTCATATCTAATAAAGGTCCTAATCCTCACTGTGTTGACTATGGATTAAACTCTTGAAAGGAAGAACTTTTCTTAAGTCATTAGGCTGTAGAATCTCTTCTTTTAGTAAGGTAAAAATGATACCTGGTTATTAATAAATAATCTGAAGAAGAAATTAAGAAAATAATCCTATTTATAACAGCATCAAAAAGAATAAAATACTTGGGAATAAACTTACTAAAGGAGGCAAAAGTCCTATACACTGAAAACTACAATACATTGCTGAGAGAAATTTAAGAAGACACAAATGAATGGAAAGACAGCACATGTTCATGGACTGGAACATTTAATATTATTAAACTGTCCATACTACACAAAGTGATTGACAGAGTCAACACAGTCTATCAAAATCCCAGTGGCATTCCTTGCAGAAACAGAAAAAGATAATCTTAAAATTCATATAGAACCACAATAGATCTCAAATAGCCAAAATAATCTTGAGAAGGAAGTACAAAGTTGGAGTCTATATACTTCCTGACTTCAAAAGCTACATTAATCAAAACAGTATGGTAATGGCATAAAGACAGACACATAGACCAATGGAACTGAATAGAGACCCCAGAAATAAATGGACACATAAACTACAAAATGATCTTTGATTTCCAAGATTACCTATAGGGAAAGAATAGTCTTTTTAATAAATGGTATGGAAAAACTAGATATGCACATGTATTGATCTCTTAGTCCATACACAAAAATCAACTCAAAATAGGCTAAAGCCTTAGATGTAAGACTTTAATTTATAAAACTCCTAGGAGAAAACAGAGGCAAAGTTTCATAACATTGATCTTGACAATGATTTCTTGAATATGACATTAAAAACACAAGCAACAAGAGTGCCTGGGTGGCTCTGTTAAGTGCCTGACTCTTGATTTCAGCTCAAGTCATGACCTCAGAGTTGTGAGATGGAGCCAAATGTTGGGCTCCTTGCAGGGCATGGGGTCTGCTTAAGATTCTCTCTCTCCTTCTCCTTCTTCCCCTAACCCCCTCATGCTTTCTCTTTATAATAAAATAAAACAAAACAAACAAAAAAACCCCCACAGGCAACAAAAAGAAAACAGAGAAGTGAGATGACACAAACTAAAAACCTTTTGTATGGACAATGGAGACAAACAAAAGAGTGAAAAAGCAAGTTATGGAATAGGAGAAAATATTTTCAAGTCATATATCTGATAATGGATTAATTTACAAAATGTATAAAGAACTCCTATAACTCAGTAGCAAAAAACAAACAAACAAACAAATAACCCAATTAAAAAATGACAAAAGACATTTTCTATAAAGAAGACATAAAAATGGCCAATAGACAACAGGTATATGGAAAAATGCTCAATGTCTCTAATCATCAGGGAAATGAAAATCAAAACCATAATAAAATATCACTTCACAGCTCTTAGGATGGCCATTCTGAAAATAAAAACAAATAAAACCCCCAGAAAACAACTGGCGTTAGAAAGATATGTAGAAATTGGAATCCTTGGGCACTTTTGCTGGAAATGTAAAATGGTACAGTCACTACAGAAAACAGTATGAAGGTTTCTCAAAAAATTAAAAATAGAACTACTATGATCCACCAAGTTTAATTGTAAACAGGATCTCAAGGAAATAATTGTAATCTTATGTTCATTGCAGCATTATTCACAATAGCCCAAAGGTGAAAACAACTTAATCATCAGATGAATGGATATAGAAATGGAAATAAAGTGGGATAATAGTCATTTTTAAAAAGAAGAGATACTGAGGGCACCTGGGCAGCTCAGTGGGTTAACTCTCTGCCTTCAGCTCAGGTCATGATCTCAGGGTCCTGGGATCCAGCCCCACATTGGGCTCTCTGCTGAGCAGGGAACCTGCTTCCTCCCCTCTCTCTGCCTGCCTCTCTGCCTACTTGTGATCTCTCTCTCTCTCTCTCTCTCTCTGTCAAAAAAATAAATAAAATCTTTTTTAAAAAGAAGAGATACTGTCATATGCTACAATACGATATTTGTAGCATAGGTAGCATATGACATTTGCTGCATGAATCCATTTATATGAGATATATAAAGGACTGAAAGTAGACTACTGGTGGTTGTCAGGGGCTGCTGAGAGGCCAAAATGGGACATTGCTGTTCAGTGTGAATAGAGTTTCAGTCATACAAGGCAAAATCCCAGAGATCTGCTGTACAACAATGTTCATACAGTTATGGATACTATACCAAAATTTCTTAAGAGGGTAGATCTCATGTTCTATGTTGTTGTGGTTGTCGTTATCATTGTTGTTGTTGTTACTCTGAAGAAAAAAAGAAAGACCAATGTGCTTGTCATGTGAGGGAAAAGAGAATAGTGAAAAGATAAAAGTTCAGAAAGTGAAAGTGAGACTGATTGTGAAAGGCTTTGAGTTTGGACAGTGTTTCCCCTGTAGCCAGTGGATAACATGCCTCACAGACCTTTTCTCCTCAGTTCTTTTGTGCTGTGTTCCTGCCTCTATTATTTTAATGGTGTTGTTCTTTGGAATTTTTTTTCCTAACCATACACTGTACCTGGTCAATCTTTCCCACATTTGGGACCTCAATTCTTTTCTATACTCTTGAATCCCAAATCTATTCCTCTGGCCAAGATCCCTTTCTTAAAATCCTATATAAAATTACACTATCTATTACATCCCCACTTGAATGTAGCAGAGGCAACTCAAACCCAATAGGCTAACCTTGAACTCCTCTTCCCATTATTCCCGCTCCTCTATTCTTCTCCATCTGTGTCCTCCCACTAAATGTCCATCTCACTAAATGGCATTGCCCTTCCACAGGACTGAACAGTGGTATCTGCCTTGCCTCTGGTATCCCAGTCCCTATATGCTGCTGACTCTCCTCCTAAATACCTTCATTTAGTCTGTCCATCATGACAGCCATCACTGAAATCCAGACTAATATCCCAGTACTACATGGGTTACCATCCCCCCAAAGTATAGTTTAATGAGCAAATATTAAAAGGTTTACCTGGGAGCAGGAAGAGAGAATTCATGGTTAAAATTCGTCTTATATGCTTAGTGTCTGAGGTTCAGGAATCAGCTGAAATGTATCAGATTACACAGCATCAGAAGTAAGGATGAAATATTCTGTTGAGTAAAGTAAAAGCTAGTCAAGGAGTAAGATTTTCTTCTGCAAAGTCTAGAAGCCCCAGTCAGATAGATATAAGTATATTTCTGGTTTTATTTTATATTTCAAGTCTATCTCTTCATTTAGCAGGTGCTCATGCTGCTTTGAGGGTTTTTAAATCCTCATTCAAAAGCCTCTAACAGACATACTAGATCTGTTCATGACTAACTTTTGTAAAGTTAAAGCTTTATTTTGAAAGAAGAGTGCGATTGTTAGTTCAATTAGCAACTGGGAGAAGGGGATTTTATGGCACCTAATCACAAATCACAAATTTTTAGAGAATTTATCAGTATAAGCAGAGAGAAACCTTGAAATGTGACTAAAAGTGGTGTTTACATTTTTTTAAAGCAATCAGACGACATAGAGCAGCTCTTCAGCTTCCGTACTTTCTGGCTTGAACTTTTTTTTTTT
>PISX010017302.1:0-43760 GCA_004024625.1 Mellivora capensis | reverse complement strand
AGGCCCCCTGCCCTTGAGTTCCGCTCCCCAGCCCACCCCTTAAAAACGTTCGGTGTCCCTGAAGTCGCCCCCTCCCCACCCCCGCCGGCCTCCAGCCCCTCTGACGCCCTTGCTGTGGTTGGACGCGCTCCCTGCTCGTTCTGCCACCTCCTGGTCCCCGCTCGTACCCCCTAGAGGCCGGGCTTCTCCCTCTTGAGGCCAGGGGCTAAATAACTTGTTAACCCACCATAGTGCCCCCCCCCCCCCCCCCCAGGTCGACCCCTGACACGGTTTCCTGTCGTTTCATTGCGTTGTTTGGAGCTAGAAAAGGGAAAAGCGGTCTTTTGAGCACTATGTTAGTGGTTGTTTGCCCTCCTCCGCCCTCAGGATAAAGGACAGCAAGGAAAAAAGGAAGAGCGAAATGACAGAACTGATTAAAAAAGGGGGGGGCACCTGGGTGGCTCAGTGGGTTAAGCCTCTGCCTTCGGCTCAGGTCGTGATCTCAGGGTCCTGGGATCGAGCCCCGCATCGGGCTCTCTGCTCCGCGGGGGAGCCTGCTTCCTCCTCTCTCTCTCCCTGCCTGGCTCTCTTGCCTACTTGTGATCTCTGTCAAATAAATAAAAGTCACGAAACACTTTGTGGGTTCACTAAAACAAAGAAGGAAGTGTAGGTTCTGATCCCAGCAAATTAGCTTAAATACTCTTTCCCAGCTTTTAAAGTAAGTGGTACTGAGAATTCAAAGACTTACCTTGGGGTCTTTTTCTCGTGAAAAAATTGGAGCCGTAATCTATTAAAATTACCATCGATTTGAGATTCAAAGTCTTCCATTTCTGAATCTGCAGGTGGAACCTGGATGTAGTAACATCCTCCATTACTTGAGCGGCGTGGTTCGGTGGTGCTTTTTAGCGTCTTACAAATGAAGCAGTGTTTTCACGTTGGTTAACTTAGAGCCTCATTATAACCCTGTGAAACCGGATTTGCTGTTCGTCTAAGGCCACCAACTGTCCCTACCTGCTCTCTTCTCCGGACTGTGTTCTCTTAAACCTACTCAAAAGACGTCCGCCCTTCAAATAATGCCTCTCTGGCACCTTTTATTCCTCCCTCACTACGGGATCATACCTAACAACATCTTAATATGCTTTAATGTCTCTCATATTTTAAAAATGAACACCCCTGGAATCCATTCCTGCCCGCCAGCCGCTCTGTATCTCTGCTTCTAAGCAGCTGTTATTGTACTTCCTGTCTCGACTTTGCCACCTCCTTAACCTATCCCAGGCTTTCTTCTCGGCTACTCCGCTGTAAACAGTACTTAAAAGCACTTACCAGCGACTTTATCTGGCCAAATCTAGTTCTTTTACTGTCAATTTACTTGCCCCTCCTCGTACCTTTGATAGAACTGAGCACATTCTTGGAATATGCGGAATACCATCACTGGTCAGTGATGTGCGGGACTCGTTTCTGAATCAGTAAGGTTGAATATACTGTTGAAGATACTGTGTCAGGATTTTGTGCTGTCCATAATGCAGTGGTGACCCACCACGCATTTATAAATGCAGTGTCCTCTAACATTTTCGCCACCACTTTCTTCAGTCTAGACAACTGGCAAAACGGCATATCCAGATCTGATTTGTAGTGTTTGTCAGTTTTTGTGATGAAAATACCCTGGCCGTTCGGATTTCAAGATACCAAAATGACTTCAGGTATTGGGAAGAAACGTGCCCTAGTGCACCATAATATATTATTTCCACCATACCTATACCAGTAGGTAACCCATGCAGGCCAGTAGTTCTCAACCACAGGTGATTTTGCTCCCCAGGAGACATTTGGCAATGTCTGGGGACATTTTTGGTTGTCACAGCTGTGCTGTCGGCATCTAGTGGGCAGAGTCCAGAGATTTTGCTAAACATCCTCCCGTATACAGGACAGCTTTACAACAGACTGCAGCCGCGGTTCTCAGCCATGCCACTGCAGTGGACATGAATAACCTCAAGAAATCGTAGTAAAATGTAGTGTAGGGAAGGAAGAAACTTTTACTATCCTAGGTTTTGTAATTGGGACCCGCAAATTAAACTGGCAAAAGACCAATTAACCAGAGAAGAGGTAAACAAATTTTATTTGCTTTTAATACTTCAATTTTACATGCACATGGGGGTCTCACAGAAGAGGAATTAAAAACCCAGGGGCAATGGGTGGCTCAGTTGATTCAGCATCTGACTGTTGATGTTAGCTCAGGTCATGATCTCAGCATTGTGAGATCCATCAAGTCCCACGTTGGGCTCACATGAATCCTGCTTGAGATTTTCTCTCCCCCCCCCCCCCGCCTCTCTGCCTCTGGCACGCCCCCTCCTCTGCTTGTTCACTCGAACTCTCTTTCAAAATAATTAAATATATATATAAAAAATTAAAAACCCAAAGAGGAGGTTAGGCCCAGGGTTTTATATACCACTTTAACAAAGGGTGGTAAATTTGTGAAGTGACAAGACAATGAAAAAGGATTTTGGACTTCTAGAGGTGGCAAATTGTGGGAAGGTAAATTTATAGGGAAATTAGTAAAGGTAAGGGTTATCTTATTAAGGTTTGTTTGTAAACACCCATCTCAGTGCTGACTTTTTTATCTCTGGTGATAATACTTTTCTCCTGTTGGTGCGGTAAAGGAGAGAACACCTTCAATAAAGGGAAATTTGTGTCCCACTTTTAGGCAAATGGGGAGGTAGAAAGCTTTTCCTGCATTTGTTCTTTCTAAATTGCTTTTAGCTCAAAACAGTCCTTATGCCAAACTGACATATTTTAAGGTGGTGTATTATGATCTCTTATAATAGTAAAATAATTAGTAGGTGTTAAAATTTGAGTATTTGTTACCTTTATTTGATTATAAGCTTAAATAATTTTTAGTAATCACTGTGTTTAAAAACCACCTTACAAAATTCTTGAAAATTTACATTTTGGTTCCACTCAGCTAATATAACCCAACTGTGGTACACCATCCAAACCAGAAGTTTGTAGTCGATTTCCTGTATAATTATTGTATGACTCCTGCCCACTTCTTTGACCTTTTCTCCCCCCACACTTCTGCCTGTTCTTTCAGCTGTAACAACCCTGCTTTCTTTCAGCTGCTGGAACACACCAAGCTTCTTACCTCAGAATTTTTATCCTCTATTCCCTGTGCCTGGAACTCTCTTCTACAGTTTTCCTGTAGTTGGTTCTTTGCATCATGAAAATGAAGGTCTTCTCAGTAGAGAGGCCTTCCCTGACTACTTGTGCTAACATATCCCTGATCATTCTTTGTCCCACTATTCTGTTTTATTTTCTTTATTGCACATGAATTTTTTTGTTTTTACCTCCATGTTTTGTTTTATTTTATCATATTTTTAAGTAGGCTCCACGCTCAGTGTGGGGCTCAGACTCACCATCTGAGATTAAGAGTCGCATGATCTACCAACTGAACCAGGCAGGCCCCCCCTTTTCTTTAAATATTAAGTATTTACTTCCATATTTCAGATAAGTTATTATTCTGCTTGTTCTTGATTTCTTTTAGACGTAGTTATTGTCTGATATGTTTCTATAATACAAGCCTCTTACACCAAAGTGCCACAACACACATACATACTTACACACACTCATCCTCTCCCCTCATCTTCCTAATTAAAACCACAACAGAGAAATCCTGCCATAATATTAAGTAGGTTCAGAAATTTAATTGCATGCAATATAATGTTGAGTTAATCCAAAGTAACTAAATATTCAAGGTCAGCCAACTTTGGAGACAGAAGCTAGTCAGCAAACATTTTATATCCAAATTCATATCATCATGGGTGGTATTATCATAGAGCATATAATCACAGGGCATTACTGTACTAATGCACATAGTGGTAGGGTTAATACTAATATTTACATAGTTATGATTGTAGGATTATTCATGGATGAGCCAGGGCAAGCTTAGTTTGTTTCCTTTTGCCCCCCTTCAGAATGATACTTTTGTAAAATAAAAGTGAGTTGCTAGAGAAAAGAATACAAATAACAAAGATGTACTATGCAAACTGTAAGCCCACTGATGGTGTGTTAGTGTACCACATCGGGGTCAGATTGCTGCAAAACTTTGACTACTCTCAATTTCTTTATTTCATCTGGTAACACGCAATTCAGAGACTGACATAGGTCTGTCACTGACACTGAGAGTAGCACAACTCTTAAGAGATCCACCTACAGAAGACCCATCCTGACCCCTTTTGTTCTACTGCTTCTGATCTTTTTTTTTTAATTTAAAGATTTTATTTATTTATTTGTCAGAGAGAGAGAGAGAGCGAGCGCGTGCGCGAGCGAAGGCAGAGGGAGAGGCAGGCTCCCTGCCGAGCAAGGAGCCCGATGTGGGACTCGATCCCAGGACACTGGGATCATGACCTGAGCCGAAGGCAGCCGCTTAACCAACTGAGCCACCCAGGCGTCCCATGCTTCTGATCTTTGGGTCAAGCCTGCAGTGAGTTGTCCTACTGATGACAAACTAATTTTTATTTTTTTTAAAGATTTTATTTATTTATTTGACAGAGTTACTTATAAGTAAAGAAAGCAGAAAACATATATAGTTTCATCACATCAGTGAAACAAACCTGTGTGGAGTGGGTGGGTGTGTATACATATATATGGGTGTACATGTATATATACATGTAAATTTTGAATATATAAGAAAAGATCTGGAAGAGTTACACATCTATTAATGGATAAAGATAACTTTGAAGAGTGTGCTAGTCTACAAGAAATGGAGATGGATTTTAACTTTTGTTCTATACCTGAAATTTTTACTATAAGAATGTATATGTGTCATTTATATAATAACTTTTAAAGTCACTAAATCTAGACAGTAGTATGAATAATTTTGGATTTTGTTTTGTTTTAATAATTTTGGATTTTAAACAATAAGGAGATATTAAATAAAGAATGCTATTTACACATTCTTCTCATGCCACTTAAGTATTGCCCTGATGCTGTGGCTGTCAGGACCAAATAACTGTGTTCTGTGTTTTGCCCAGTGAAAAAGAACATGAACAGGAAAACCTGAGTCATGAATCAGGGTGACCACCACACTTCAAATTTCAGTATAATTATTTTTCTATTTTTCTCACATTTCAAAGTTGAAATTTTGGTGTAATTTTTATAAGATTTTAAAATTTATTTATTTATTTACCAGAGAGAGAGAGAGAGACCCCACAAGCAGGCAGAGTGACAGGCAGAGGTGGAGAGAGAAGCAGGCTCCCTGCCGAGCAAGGAGCCAAACGGGGAACTCTATCCCAGGACCCTGGGATCATGACCTGAGCCGAAGGCAGTGGCTTAACCCTCTGAGCCACCCAGGTGTCCCAAAATTTTGGTGTAATTTTTAAAAGTGACAGTAAGTCACAGATGGCAAAGTTATCTGTATTTATTTTTTTAATGATAGAAATAGGGACAGTGTCCTTAAAAATTAAAGTTGATCATCACGCTATTTATAAAGAAAAGGTTTTTTTCCTGAAGTGTCTTGAAATACACAGATAAACTGGGGCACCTGCGTGGCTAAGTGTGTTAAACCTCTGCCTTCCGCTTAGGTCATGATCTCAGGGTCCTGGGATTGAGCCCCGAATTGGGCTCTCTGCTCAGCAGGGAGCCTGCTTCTCCTTCTCTGCCTACTTATGATCTCTCTCTCTCTCTCTCTGTCAAATAAATAAAATCTTAAAAAAAAAAAAAAGAAATACACAGATAAACTATACTTCATTTCTTTTCTGCTAGCCAAGAAGAGTACCTCAAAATACTATCCTTTGACACAAATTAGCAAATGTTGTAAGCCCCAAATCTCATTCCTTACTATCAGTTATCTGTAAATTGTGAGAATAAATGTAAATTGTGAGAATAAATCAGTGTTGTTTTTTTTTTTTTAATTTTGCTTATTTGACAGGGATCCCAAGTAGGCAGAGAGGCAGGCAGAGAGAGAGGGGGAAGCAGGCTCCCCGCTGAGCAGAGAGCCTGATGCGGGGGTCAATCCCCAGACCCTGAGATCATGACCCGAGCCAAAGGCAGAGGCCTTAACCCACTGAGCCACCCAGGCGCCCCTACATCAGTTTTTAAATCAGAGTAATGCCCATGGATAGTGCCTGTTTTTTTCCCACTTTATTTCTTTTCAGTGTTCCAGCATGCATTGTTTATGTCCCACACCCAGTGCTCCATGCAATACATGCCCTCCTTAATATCCACTGAATCATGGAACACTACATCAATAGCTAATGATATACTGTATGGTGACTAACAAAACTAAAAAAGAGTTACAATTTATTGAGTAGTTACAGTCCTAAATGCTTCTCCTGTAGTACCTCATTTAATCCTAATTCTGTGAGATACAGATACTATGAGTCCCCATATTTCACAGATGAGGAACTGAAGCTGGAATAAGTTAAATAACTTACACAAAATCACACAGTGAAGTATGATGTAGAATTTTTTAAAGATTTAAATCCCCATATTGCACCTCTGTGGCTCAGTGGTTAAGCATCTGCCTTCCACTCAGGTCATAATCCCAGGGTCCTGGGATTAAGCCCTGCATCAGGCTCCCCCACTCAACGGGGAGTCTGCTTCTCCCCCTGACCCTCCCCCTACCACCACTTTCTTTCTCTCTCTTGTTGTCTCTCAAATAAATACAATCTAAAAAAAGGATTTAACCCCCCATGTATCTCACTTCAGACCCACAGACTTAACCTATATCCCCATGCTTCCTATATTATTAAAACTATTTGCTAGTTTTGATAGACACTTTCTCCCTATTAAAAATGTTAATTTTTAAAATTCAACAATATATACACTTAGGAAGAAAACATTAATTTTAAGCCTATAACAAACATCAAAAGAAATTAACAAAACATTTTTTTCTTTAATTTTTCCTATAAATGGCATATCCTATAGAGAATTTTTCTCTTTGGTCTTTGTCTCTCTAAATTAAATGCACGTATTAGTCAATGTCTGTTATATATTTCATTTCTTCAGGGATTTGGGATTTATAAATCCTTATAAATTTCACATTTTGAAATAACAGTTCAGGATTTTAAAATTTTAAGTACAATTCACTTAGTTTGGACTCTGGTAAAGCATCCCAGAACCATATTGCTGGTATAAATTTAATGAATAACATTAGTTATACTGGGAAGTATTAGTAACAGAGATTAAGTAAAACCCATGGTTCTCCCTGTGTTCAGTGCAGGACCCCCCCACACTTTTTTTTTTATTTAACTATTGGAGCATTGTGTTCTTTATAATGTAACCTCACAGAATTGTGACACTGAAAATGCCTTTGCAGTTAATTTATTGCAATGCTTCTATTTTCCAGCTAATGCAACTGAAGGCTAAAGATGTTGAGCTCTTTGTCTAAGGTTACAATAAGTAGCAGTGTGAACTAAAACTAAACCACATGGGCCATCTCAGTTCAGTAGTCTTCCTTCTATAGTTCTGTGTACAAAACTTTCGAAAACAGTGGGTTACTTAAAAAGCTTATGTATAACTTGTATTTCCTCTCCTTATGTATACTGACAACAAATGGAATTGTTGTACATAATTTATATAACCTAGAGAAACAAAATTCTTGCAGTACACTTTTCTGATAACACTGGAGCAATATTGGAACAGTTTCATTATTTGACCTAATCAGTCATTCAATTTTGAATGACATCCTATTTTAAGATAACAAATGCTTAAGCCGTATAAGAATTGAACTTCCTACAAATTTTTTATGTATGGTAAAACACACAAAAAGCAATATTAACCATCTTAACCACTTGGAACCTACAGTTCATTGGTATTAAATACATTCATAATGTGCAGCCATCACCACCATCGACCTCCATAACTCTTTTCATCTTGTAGAACTGAAACCCCATACCCATTAAACCATAACCACCCTGTACCCCCACCATGACACTGGCAACCACCATTCTGCTTTCTGTCTCTATGATTTTGACTACTGTAACTATCTCATATAGGTAAAATCATATAGGTTTTGTCTGACTGGCTTATTTCAATTAACATAATATCCTCAAGGTTTATCCATGTTGTATGTAAGATTTCCATTCTTTCAATGACTGAATAATATTCTATTATATTCTGTATCACAGTTTGTTTATTCATCCATTAATGGACACTTGGGCTGCTTTTATGTTTAGCTATTGGGAATAATGCTGCTATGAACTTGGGTATACAAATTTCTCTTTGAGATCCTACTTTCACTTCTTTTTCATATACACCTAGAAATGAAATTGCTAAATCATATGGCATTTTTATTTTTGGTTCTTTTAGGAATTGCCATATCCTTTTCCATAATGGTTTCGCCATTTTATCTTCTTACCATCACAGTGCACAAAACTGCCAATTAGTCCACATCTTTGCCAACATTTCTTATTTTCTGTTTGGTTGTTTTTTTATAGTAACCATCCTAATAGGTATGAGGTGGAATCTCATAGTTTTGATGCACATTTCCCTAATAAGTAGTGATGTGTAAAGCATGTTTTGTCTGATTACTGGCTGTTCATATATCTTATTTGGAGAACATATATATTGTCCATTATTAAAATCAGGTTGTTTGTTTTTTGTTGAAGTTTTTGTTGAGTTTGGGGAGTTCTCTGTTCTGGAGGTAAACCCTTCAAGAGACATAAACCCTTTATGTCTCTTTAATTTCATTGTTTTGTAGTTTTCATTGTACAAATCTCACTTCCTTGATGAAAATAATTCCCAAGTATTTTATTCTAGTTGATGCTAATATATATATATAATTATTTTTGTAATTACTATTTCAGACTGTTCATTGTTATTGTAGAGAAATGCAACTGATTTTCATGTGATGGCTTCATATCCTGCTACTTTGTTGAGTTCATTTTTTAATTCTAAAAGTTTTTTTGTGGAATAATTAGGTTTTCTATTTTTAAGATCATATTATCCAGAATAGAGATGATTTTACTTCTTCCTTTACCATTTGAGTCCCATTTATTTGTTTTTCTTGCCTTATTTCTCTGGCTAGAACTTCCAGTACTATGCTGAACAGAGCCAGTGAAAGTAGACTACCTTGCCCTGTTCTATATGTCAGAGGCAAAATTTTCAGTCTTTCACCACTGAATATCAGGTCCACTATGGGATTTTCATATATAGTTTTTATTACATTGAGGCATTTTCCTATTATTTCTAGTTTGTTAAGGATTTTCATGAAAGGGTGTTCAGTTTTGTCAAATGGTGGGGGTTTTTGTTTTGTTTTGTTTGCATCAGTGGAGATGATCATGTGGGCTTTTTCTTTTACTCTGTTAATGTGGTGTATTACAGTGATCAATACTTGTATATTTAACCACCCTTGCATTCCACCCTTGTTCATTGTGTGTAATTCACTTACATGCTGCCAAGTTTGGTTTGCTAGTATTTTGAGGATTTTTGCATCGGTGTTAATAGGAATGTTGATGTGTAGTTTTCTTACAGTGTCTTTGTCTGGCTTTGGTTTCAGGGTAATGCTGGCCTCATAGAATCAAGGTGTTCTCTTCAGTTTTTTGGAAAAGTTGAGGATTGGGCATCGGGCTCTCTGCTCTGCAGGGAGCCTGCTTCCTCCTCCTCTTTCTCTCTCTGCCTGCCTCTCTGCCTACTTGTGATCTCTGTCAAATAAAAATAAAATCTTAAAAAAAAAGACATAAATTTGTGGCCTAATATATAGTCTGTCCTGGAAAGTGACCTAGTGCACTTGAGAAGAATATTCTGCATTTGTTTGATCAAATTGATATATTGTGTTGTTCAAGTCCTCTCTTTCCTTATTTATTTGTCTGGTTATTCTATCTATTGAGAATGAGGTATTGAAATCTACAACTATTATAGTAAAGCTATATATGTCTATGGCATATATATGTCTGTTCCTCCCTTCAATTCTGTCATTTTTTGCTTCATATATTTTTGCTGGTCTATTTTTAGATGCATAAATTTTTGTTATATTTTCTTACTTCATTGAACCTTTTATTAATGCATAATGTCCTTTGTCTATTTTAAACTTTTTTGATTTAAAGTCTATTTTGTCTGATATTAAGATAGCCACCACTCCTTTCTTTTGGTTACTATTTGCATGGAATATCTTTTTCCATCTTTTCACTTTCAGTCTGTTTGTGTCTTTAAATCTAATGTGAGTCAATTTTACATAGCATATAGTTGGATTTTGTGTTTTTATTCATGCTGCAAATCTCTGTATTTTGATTGGAGAGTTTAAAACATTTACATTTAAAGTAATTAGTGATAAGGAGGGTTACTTCTGTCTTTGCTATTTGTTTTCTTTATGCTTTGTAACTTTTTTTAAAAAAATATTTTGTTTATTAGACAGACAGAGATCACAAGTAGGCAGAGAGAGAGGGGGAAGCAGGCTCCCCGCTGGGCAGAGAGCCTGATGCAGGGCTCAATCCCAGGACCCTGGGATCATGACCTGAGCCAAAGGCAGAGGCCTTGACCCACTGAGCCGCCCAGGCGCCCCTATGCTTTGTAACTTTTTAAAAAAATATTTTATGTATCTATTTGTCAGAGACAGAATGAGTGAGCACTAGCAGGGGGAGCGGCAGGCAGAGGGAGAAGCAGGCTAAGCAGGGAACTTGAAGTGGAACTTGAACCCAGGACCCAGCGATCGTGACCTGAGCTGAAGGCAGACACTTAACCAACTGAGTCGCCCAGACGTCCCTGCTTTATAACTTTTTAATCATTTCCTGCATTACTATCTTCTTTTGTGTTTAGTTGATTTTTTTGGTGAAACATTTAAATTCATTTCTCATTTCCCTTTGTGTATACTCTACAGCTACTTCCTTTGTGGTTACCATGCAGATTACATTAACATCCTAAAGTTATAACACTCCATTGTGGATTTATGCTAGTTTAACTTCATTAAGAAAGCTCCATCCCAACTCCTTTCAATTGTTGATGTTACAGATTACATCTTTATGCATTGTGTGCCCCAAAACACAATCTAATATTTTAATTATATTTGTCTTTTAAATTAAACAGTATGTGGAATTACAAACCAAGGTTACAATAATACTAGTTTTTAGAATAATAATTTTAAAAAATACATTGTTCTTAAATTATGTAAAAAAAATAGAGTTACAAATTATAGTTACAATAATATTAGCTTCTATAACTACCTTTGTATTTACTTTTCCTGGGATGTCTATTTCTTCATATAACTTTGAGTTACTGTCAAGTCTCCTTTTATTTTTCCCTGCACTGTTCTCTTAAACATTTCTTGCAGGGCAAGTCTAGTAGCTCTGAACTCTTAGAGCTTTTGTTTACCTGGGAATGTCTTAATTTTTCCCTTACTCTCAAAGGACAGTTTTGCTAGATACAGGATTCTTGGGTTATACTTTTTTGTTGTTGTTAAACAGTTTGAATATATTGACCCACTGCCTTCTGGCCTCCAAAGTTTCTGATGAGAAATCTGTTAATGTATTAAAAATTCCTTGTATGTGATGAATCACTTATCTCTTGCTGTTTTTAATAGTTTCTCTTTATCTTTCACTTTCAAAAGTTTAATTATAATGTGTCTTGGTGTGGATGTATCTTTGCATTGATCTTACTTGGAGTCTGTTGAGGTTCTGGGATGTTGATATTCATATGTTTCATCAAATTTGGCATTTTTCAGCCATTATTTCTTGAGATAACTTCTCTTTCCTTTTCTTTTCCTCATCTCCTTCTGGGACTCCCACAATGTGCATGTTGATCTCCTTACTGGGTCTCTTAGGTTCTTTTCACTTTTATTCAATCTTTTTTTCTATTTCTCAGACTTGACAGTTTCCTTTGGTTTATTTTCAGGTTTGCTGATTGTTTCTTCTACCTGTTCAACTGTGCCTTTGATTTCCACTAATAAGTTGTTCCTTTCAGTTATTCTACTTTTCAGCTTCAGAGTTTCTATTTGGTCTCTTTTTAGGTTTCATCTCTGTATTGATATTTCCATTTTGTGCATCATTTCTTGACTTTCTCCATGTCTTCCTTTAATTTTTTGAGCATCTTTAAGACAGTTTTTTAAGGTCTTTGTCTAGTAGATCTGCCATCAGGTCTTTTTCAGGTTTAGTTTCTTTTGATTTATTTTTTTCCTAGAATGAGCCATCATTTCGTGTTTCTTTATATGCCTTGTTTTGTTGTTGTTGTTGAAAGCTGGAAATTCAAATTTAGTAATGCAAGAACTCTGGAAATCAGCTTTCTTTCCTTTCCTCAGAGTTTACTGTGTGTGGTGTTTTTATTTTATTTTTTTTAATTGCTATAGACTGTTTCTGCGGCTTACAAGGATCAGACAAGAATCAGTCTGAATTTAATCCTAGGATCTTCTCATTTTTCTGAGTCTGTGCCTTTTCCTGGAATGACTGGTTACTTTCTAATTTTCTCCATATGTGTAGTCATTTTTGAATGTCCTGGTCTTGAATGCCTGTCTTCCAAAGTGGGGAAAGGGAACAACATAGCAGGAAGGAAAAACCCTTTAAATTCCCTGGAATTTGCTAGATGGGAAGGGCTTGCAACAATGGTGGAGGGTGGACGTACAGCAACAATGGAGGGTGGACGTATAGCACCAATGACTGCCCTCCTGTTTGTCTGCACCTCTGTGATCAGAAGCAGCAACCAACAACCCCAACATGGATCTCCTATATTTCCTGGACAGAGTCCTTTCTCTCTACCCTCACTCCCACAAGCTGTGTGCAAGTTGTTCCCGGAATATGTACACAGCTGCTGCTGCTGGGGCCGAGGTGAGGGAGTGGATAGCTAGGACTGGGCTAAGAGCCAGTGTTGACCGGAGTTAACCACAGTTTACCCCCCAAGCCTTCCAAACCTTCAGTAGCTTCCAGAGTTCCAAAATAGTTAAATTAGATTCTGCCAGTGTAGTTGTCTAGATGGAGAAAGAGATTCCTGGTGCTTCCTATTCCACTTTCTTCCTGGAATCCTCTGTCTACTGCAACTTTTTAAAGGACTCATAAGCTATGATTTTCTGACTTCTCCCATTACTTATTTCTTCACAGTATTGATAAAAACTATGGCTAGAACTAGTGAGTTTTGTTTTGCTTCTTAGTAGTCAGGCTTCATCTCTTTTTCTGACAATTTAATGCATGATTTATTAACTTGTCAACACATTTACGAGTTAACACAGTAAGAAAAATTCTATAGCATCTGTAATTATAGTTTAGAAGCCTGGATGAATTTGGAATGAAACTGTGCATGTTGATTAAGAAAAGCTTTTTGGGGGGCACCTGGGCAGCTCAGTTGGCTAAGCATCTGCCTGCCTTTGCCTCAGAACATGATCCTGGGATCAAGCCCCATGTTGGGCTCCCTTCTTAACCTGCTTCTCCCTTTCCCTCTGCTGCTCTGCCTGCTTGTGCTTTCTCTCTCTCTCTCTCTCAAATAAATCTCAAAAAAATATTTGAAGTCATTGAATGGGGACATGAAAGGTCATGGATTTCAAGAGAAACTGACCTGGGTTTAATACTGGCTTAGTCAATCAATATTTGACCTTCGGCCTTGAAGTGCGGTCTCCTCATCTCTAACACAAGCAAAAAACAGAACAAAAAAAAAATCTGCTATGCAAGATTGCTGTCTAAATTAGAAAAGAGAAATTGGAACATATAGGCAATCAATAGTAGGTAAAAATTTTTATAAAATACATAAAATAAAAAGTAGGTAATAATTTTTATAAAATTATTTTAAGATTTTTTATTATTTTGACAGAGATCAGAAGTAGGCAGAGAGGGAGGAAGCAGGCTCCCCGCTGAGCAGAGAGCCTGATGCGGGGCTCGATCCCAGGACCCTGAGATCATGACCTGAGCCGAAGGCAGAGGCTTAACCCACTGAGCCACCCAGGTGCCCCTATAAAATTATTTTGATACCAAATCTCATCTGTATTATTTTCTTTATTAATCTTCTGTTTTTCTTGAGTTCTAATGAGTTTCATAATGGAGTTTATAAAAAAATTTTGAGCATACGTTTTTTGCTTCTTTTAGGTCTTTCAAATGCCTTGGGAAGAGGAGTCAGAACTTACAGAGAGGGATGAAGCTGCCAGAATCATTCAGAAGGCCTGGAAGTGTTTCCTTGTGAGTTTATTTCATTTTTTGCAACTTGATTACTATATAATTTATATATGTCATAAGGTTCAGCTGTTGAAAGTGTACAGTTCAATAGTTTTTAGTATACTTATGGATTTGTGTTCTACCCTTTGCTTTCAAAGCACACATTTTTTTAGAAGTTCAAAAAGTTAACATTAATTATCTTGTTAACCTCACAAATCCTTACTAGCTCCATATCAGGGCCAGGCCCTTTGATAATGGCTATGATCAATGAAAGTATCACTAATAGGAGCACCTGGGTGGCTCAGTTGGTTAAGCGGCTGCCTTCAGCTCAGGTCATGATTCCAGTGTCCTGGGATCGAGTCCCACATCGGGCTTCTTGCTCGGGCGGGGAGCCTTCTTGTCTCTCTGCCTCTGCCTGCCACTCTGCCTGTGCTCGCTCTCTCGTGCGCTCTCATTCTCTCTCCCTCTCTTACAAATAAGTAAATAAAATCTTTAAAAAAAAAAAAAAGAAAGAAAGAAAGTATCACTAATAAGGTTATTTGGCTTTCACCTCTAAAACTTTATTTCTTGACTCAGGAATCAGGTTTTTGAGCAGGTATTAGGGATATATTCACTCATTAAATATTTACTGAGTACCTACTTTTGAAGACAATGTTTAAATAATGAACTGTGTCTGAATTAATGCATTTATTCATCATGCTTTAGTATGGTTATAGCTGGTCCCATTGGTGTAAGGATTATTCCAAGTTGATTTACCTGGTTGGGTGAGAGCCAACAGCTGAAAGGACTCTGCTCTTTCCTCTTTGACAGCATCAACATTGTCTGTGTTTGATAATTCTGTGTGAAGTGGTACGACTCTGTTTCTGGCACACAAGAGTACCTTTGTATTGGCTCACCAAGTCTTGCAAAATAGCTTTCATTAGTTGTTTCTTTTGCCTCTTTCAAAGCCATAAACCCATAAGTATTGATTTCTAATACTAAAATAATTTGCTTTCAAAATCTATCCCTTTGATGGTTTCTATTAGTCTACTTGTTAGCTCGGCTTAAGCCTTTCTGTTATTTCTAACTTCTAGTTTATAGAAATGTAGTTTATTTTTACCTGCTGACCTAATATGCACTTATTTCTAATTGCTTTTTTATAGATTCCTTTGGATTTTCCACTTAAGTATGTCATCCTTGAATGATAACTTACTTTTTTCTTTGCAAACTTTATACCTTTTCTTTATTGCACTGATTAGACCCTCCAGTGCAAGATGGAATAGAAGCAATAATTATGGACATTCTTGCCCTTTTGTCGAACACAGAAAGCATGTAATATTCCACCATTAGTTAAGATGTTACTTGTAGTTTTTTTGTAAAAATTTACCATCAGCTTGGGGAATTTAACCTTATTCCTAGTTTGCTTTTTATTCTTGTTGTTCTGAAAACTCTGGGTGTTGAATTTTATCAAATGCTTTTGCTGTGTTTACTGTATGATCATTTGTTCTGTTTTTTTCATTCTTTTTATGTGGTGAATTTCATTGATATTCAAATGTTAAACCAGCCTTGCATTCCTGGAGAAAATTCTACTTCACTAATGTTTTATTACCCTTTTGATATATCCTGGATTTAATCTGATAAATGTTATTGACACAAATTAACAAACCTGTTGGAATTTCTAGGAAAAAAAAGAGTTTCATTCAAGCCCAAGTTAGAACAGCTGTCCTGGATACAATCTTCACAAAGAAGAGAGTGCTTTGATAAAGGGAGAACATTTGGTGTAAGGTTATATTCATTTTATACATAAAGAGTTACAAATTATTAGACAAAGAACATTTTAAGAAGTTGCAGACCTTAAGTTTCTAGTATATGCAGGGCTTAGACGTCAGTTTTAGAGGAATCAGGGAAGTTTCTTCTTTCTCTTTTATGTTCAGAATGTTCCTTTCTGGTTATTTTCTTTAACAAAGCAGATATACGGTGTGTATTCAGGGAAGAAATAGAATCCATGCTCTGAAGTTTTTTGTTTTTGTTTTTTTGTTTTTTTTTTTTTAATTTATTTGTCATATAGCAAGGGAGAGAGAGAGAGCGAGCACAGGCAGAGTGGCAGGCAGAGGCAGAGGGAGAAGCAGGCTCCCTGCCGAGCAAGGAGCACGATGCGGGACTCAATCCCAGGACTAACCAACTGAGCCACCCAGGCGTCCCCATGCTTTGAAGTTTTGCCTAGTTACTTTCACCTCGGTAAATGTTAAGGTGTAACCTCCTCTGGAGTCCAGGAACAGGACCCATAAGCATTAAAAATAGAAAATTTCTTTTATCAACTTTCATTTAGGATTTTTGCATATTTGCTCATGAATGTAATTTTTCTCTTTTGTCGTATCCTTCCCAGCTGTTGATATCAAGATTATGCTGGCCTAATAAAGAGAGTTGGAAAATACTTCTGTTATATTATCTGGAAGAATTTGTGTGATTAATACTATTTCTTCTATAAAGATGAAAATATTGTGTGTAGGAGTTTTCTTTATGAAAGATTTCTAATTAGGGATTCCATTTCTTTAATAATACAGGACTATTCAAAACTATTTCTTATGCCCATTTTGATGTTTTTTTCAAGGAATCTGTCCATTTTCTTAAAATTGTCTAATTTATTTGCCTAAAATTGTTTATAGTCTCCTCTCACGTTTAATGTCTATAAGATCTGGGGTGATATTGCTCATATGTGTTTTCTCCTTATTTTTCTATATTTGTCTTAATCTTTAATAAAAGAAAAAAAACATGGTTTTGGCTTTGTTGGTTTTCTCTGTTTTAACTGTACATTTCATTAACTGATGGTCTTTATTGTGTTTTCCTTCATTTTTTGAGGGAGTTTGATTTGCTGTTCTGTTTCACACTTCCTGAGAGGGAACATTAGATCTTAGATTTTACACATTTATTCTTTTTTTTAAAAGATTATTTATTTATTTACTTGACAGACAGAGATCTCAAGTAGGCAGAGAGGCAGGCAGAGAGAGAGGGAAGCAGGCTCCCTGCTGAGCAGAGAGCCCGATGAGGGGCTCAATTCCAGGACCCTGAGATCATGACCTGAGCCGAAGGTAGAGGCTTAACCCACTGAGCCACCCAGGTGCCCCCATTTATTCTTTTTTAATAATATATGTATTTAAAGCTATTGAGTTCTCCCTGAGCATTCCCTTAGATATATCCCACAGGTTTTGATATGTCACATATTTATTGCATTTCAGTTTAAAATATTTTATAATTTCCATTGTGATTTTTTTTTTTGATCCATGATTGATTGATTGATTTTAAGGATTTTATATTTAGGTAATCCTTCCACCCAACATGGGGCTCAAACTTACAACCCCAAGATCAAGAGTGCATGCTCTACCAAATGAGCCAGCCAGGCGTCCTGACCTGTGAGTTATTTAGAAGTGTGTTGTTTATGGGTTCCTGGGTGGCTCAGTGGGTTAAGTCACTGCCTTTGGCTCAAGTCATGATCTCAGGGTCCTGGGATAGAGCTCCACATTGGGCTCCTCGCTGGGTGGGGAGTCTGCTTCTCTCTCTCCCCCTCCCCTTGCTTGTGCTTTCTCTCTCAGATAAATAAATGATTTTTTTTTGAAAAGTATGTTGCTTAATTACCAAATATTTAGGAGTTTTCTAATTACCTTACTGTTATTGGTTTTCAGATTTAATTCCACTGAAGTCAGTTATTTATGTGATTTCAATAACTTGAAATTTGTTGAAACTTGCCTGGCCTAGAAAAAGTCTATTTTTGGAAATGTTCCATGTGAACGTGAGAAAAAAATGTATACTGACATATTAAGGTTAAACTAGTTAATCATTTTATTCACATCTTTGGTAGCTGTGTTAATCCATCTGGGCTGCTATCACAACCTACAATAGACTGGGTAGATTATACTTAACAGAAATCTATTTCTTACAGTTCTGGATTCTGGAAAGTCTAAAATCATAGCACCAGCAGATTTGGTGTCTTTCTAGTTCATAGGTGAACAGTTGTCTTCTTGCCATGTCCTCACGTAATGGGAGGGGTCAGGGATCTCTCTGAGGCCTCTTTTCTTTCTTTCTTTTTTTTAAAGAGAATAGGGAGGGCTAGAGGGAGAGGGAAAGAGAGAATCTTAAGCAGGCTCCATGCTCAGCATGGAGCCCAACATAGGGCTTGATCTCACAACCCTGAGATCATGACCTGAGCTGAAATCAAGGGATGCTTAACCAACTGAGCCACTGAGGTGCCCCTGAAATGATCGTATCGTTTTTATCCTCTCTCTTGTTGATGTGATGTTTCACATTGATTTTTGAATGTTGAATCACCTTTGCAACCCAGGAATAAATCCCACTTAATCATTGTGAATTATTTTTTTAATTTATACTTGGACTCAGTTTGCTAATATTTTGTTGAGGGTATTTGCATCTGTGTTCATCAGATATTAGCCTATAGTTCTCTTTTTCAGCAATATCTGTCTGGTCTTAATATCAAGGTAATGCTGGCCTTATAGAATGAATTTGGAAGTTTTCTTTCCTCTTCTTTTTGGAATAGTTTAAGAAAAATAGGTATTAACTCTTCTTTAAATATTTGGTAGAATTTGCCCGTGAAGCCATCTGGCCCCGGACTTTTGTTTTTTGGGGAGGTTTTGATTACTGATTCAGTTTCTTTGCTGGTTATCAGTCTGTTCACATTTTTTTGTTTCTTCTTGTTTCAGTTTTGGGAGCATATATGTTTCTAAGAATTTCTCCATTTCTTCTAGGTTGTCCAATTTGTTGGCATATAGTTTTTCACAATATTCTCTTATAATCCTTTGTATTTCTGTGGTGTAAGCTGTTATTTCTCCTCTTTCATTTCTGATTTTGAGTCTTTCTCTATCCCTCTCTTTATTTCTTCCTTTCTTCCTTCCCTTCTTTCTTTCTCTCTTTTTCATGAGTCTGGCTAAAGGTTTATCAATTTTGTTGCTCTTTTCAAAGAACCAGTTCCTGATTTCATTGATCTATTCTACTGGGATTTTTCCCCCCCAGGTTTTAAAACTTTTATTGCAAATTTTAAAAATTGTGCATTCCAATAATTAAAATCATTTGAACAAAAAAAATGACACTTTACAGCTTGTAGGACACGTTGGACCAGCTTTCACTGTTGTCCCACCCAGCTTCTTTGTTCACCAGCATACAGGTTCTTTTCCTTCCCTGCCAGCCAGACAGGCAGATGGGCATGGCAGGTGTCTTCCTTGTGGGTAGTTAATGTTTTGATGTGAGCTGCACCATTTCCACAGGCAGTTGCCAGGAGGCTTCACGTTGTCATACTGGTGTTGTGGGTTACTTCTCTTAGAATTGATCTGAGTTGACATAAGCATAGTGGGGCAGGGTGGACGTTTACCAAGAGTTACTGAGGGTTTTGGGGCATAGGACATAAGGAGAGTGTTATCAAAGAAAGAGTTTTCTGAGGGATTCCTGGGTGGCTCAGTGGGTTAAGCCTCTGCCATCAGCTCAGGTCATGATCTCAGGGTCCTGAGATCAAGTCCCGCATCGGGCTCTCTGCTCAGCAGGGAACCTGCTTCCCCCACTTCTCTCTCTCTTCCTGCTTCTCTGCCTACTTGTGATCTCTCTCTGTCCATGAATAATAAAAAATAGTTTTCTGAGATAGAAGAATTGTTTGGAGTAGTCTGCCTAAATGTTGTGCTAACATGAATAGTAGATCGGGTTTGTAAGTCAGTGGCATTACTGTAGGAACCAGGTTTCTGTAATGATAGTAAGATAATTATTTAGTGCTTTCTTTTGCCAGAAGTTGTTCTAGGAGCTTTACAAATATTAACTCATCAGTTCTTCACCATAGCTGTATGAGATACCCACTGTCATTCCGGTTGTTCAGCTGAGAAACTGAGTGGACAAGCTAAGCCGCTTGTCCATGGTCACATGGTTCATGGGAACCCAGATAATACTGTGCCAGACTCCGTGTTCTTAACCAGCAGGCTGTTTTGTCTTTCTCCCAGTTTACTCTGGCTGCATAGAAGTGACTCCACCAACATTCTGGGTATTTGATTTATAGTTACTAATGATGTAGTTCCACAGTTAAGGGTAAAACACTTTGTGAGAATAAAACTGGTATTGCCTAGCTTGCCAAAGCAAACCATGAGTGGATAACGTTTCTAAAATCTAGTTTACATAAATAAAGTCGATTTTTACGGTTTTTACTCATTTTGCCCTAGTTAGGCACAAAGCTTTAATTAGCGGTAGAAAATCCAGTTTTGACAATAGAATCTTATGTGCTTGAACCTTTAGAATGTTGCTGTATTCCAACACTATAAAGGACTGATTGATATCAGAAGACAAGGGGAGCCGCGTCAGATAGTGAAATATATTGATCCTAAAGAGGTGAGGACAGTATTTATTCATATGGCATCTGTTTTTTCCCTTCAAAATGTGTGAGCGCTCTATAAATGTGTTTGTATTTCTTTTTAAAAAACTTTTTATTGAAGTGTGACCCACACATGGAAAAGTTCATAAAACACAAATGTGCAGCTCAATGGGTCATCACAATCCCCCGTGAGCGATCACCCAGATCGGAGTCTCAGGCATCAGACCCCTGGCTTGTGGCACTCTGCACACCTCTGCACATCACGGCCAACTCTCTGCCCCCAAAAGGCAACCACTGGGTTGAATTGAAGCTTTGTTGTTGTTTTCTTCTATTTTTCTTCTATTTCTTCTATTTTTCCAGTCTTCTCTATTTTTGAACCATGTGTAAATAGAATCCTCTGGTGCACTTCGCTATCTTATCATTCAACCTTGCGTTCATGTAGCTGAATTCTATTCATTTTCTAAAAAATAATGATGGTTATTTAATTTTATGACTATACTACTGTTTATTCATTCTACAATTGGTTGACGTTTGTATTGTTTTTCCAGTTTGAGTCTGCTACAAACACTGCTTTTGGGAATATTCTTACTCATATGTCCTGTGCACGTGTGGACGGATTTCTGCTCCACCCAGACATGGAATTGCAAATTCTTTTCCAAAGTGACTGTACAGTTTGTATTAACCATCATCAGTCTTTTGGAATTCTTGGTGCTCTGCATCCTTACCATCCTTACCAACGCTTAATATTATAAGCTTTTTAAGAACAGTCCTCCCTTTAGACATACTTAAAGTTTTGGTCCCAGCGCCTGCCTTCTTAGTTCTCTGAGGCTCTGGGCTGAGGTCTTCAGGCCCCCGTGCAGTCCCACTCTGAGTGAGTCCACGCACACTTTCCTTCCTACTCCCCACCCCACCTATTCGCACCTCGGGGTCCATACAACTGCTGGAGCCTGTTGAAAGTCAGGACTCCCTCAGCAATGAGAGGGCCCCCATGTCTGTGCTGCTCAGCCTCACTCTCGACAGTGCAGGGCGGGGGGTCGGGGAAGGACCAGGGGGAATCGTTTCCTCCTCTGCTGTTCAGGGCTCCAACTCTTATGTATTACCACTACAGTAAGTGATTAAGAGCTTTCTTTCCCTTTCTGCTTGTTTCCTTCATTGGCTCTTCTGACACCTGACAGCTCAACAACTGTTCTCCCAGGTCAGCTGAGCTCCTGACATTTTTTTTTTCATGTCTTTTATGTGTATATTGTCTCTTACTCTTCCGGGCTTTAAGCAGTTCTTTATGTGTTCTTCATACAAACCCTTTGTTGGTTTTCGGTGCTGCACATGCCATTTTTCATTCTGTGATTTGACTTGTCACTTTTACGGTCTTCCCACTTTTTTTTTTTAATCGTGAAAAGTATCAAACATATACAGAAGTAGAAAGAGTAAAGTAATAAACCACATATACCTGTCCCCTAACTTCAACAATTAGCAATTTATAGCCAGTCCTGCCTCATCTACATTTCCACTCTCTTTCCCCAATCCCTAGGTTAATATTTTGAAACAAGACTTCATTGTTGTGGTGAACAGTGTTTTGGTGAACAGAATTCTTAATTTTAAAGTAGTTTAAACTATCAACCTTTTTGTATATGGTTGATGCTTTTTATAAACTGCACTAATCCTGAAGTCATAAAAGTATTTTCCTATATTATATATAAACTTTACATGTTTGCCTTTTCATATTTAGATACATGTGGGGTTGATATTTTGTGTATGGTGTGAGGTAGAAGTCACTTTCATATTCTTCCCTATATATATCCAAATGATGAATCTTTTTTTTTAAAGATTTTATTTATTTATTTGACAGAGATCACAAGTAGGCAGAGAGGGAAGCACAGAGAGAGGGGGAAGCAGGCACCCTGCTGAGCAGAGAGCCTGATGCGGGGCTCGATCCCAGGATCCTGAGATCATGACCTGAGCCTAAGGCAGAGGCTTAACCCACTGAGCCACCCAGGCACCCCCAGAAACACTATTTTTTTAAAAACATAGTCCTTTCTCTACTGCTCTCATAACACTTTTATCATAAATCAAGTAACCATTTTTGTGTGGATCTGTTTATGCATTTTCTCTTCCATCGTCTATTTTCCACCCTTGTTGTAATTATTATAGGTTTGTATTAGTATTGGTTTAAAACAATGTTTTTTATGGTAGAAGAGTACTCCCATTTTGTAATTCTTCAAAAAGACACTTCCAAGCTATTGTTAGGTGTTTTGTATTTCCATGTAAATTTTAGAATTAAGTTGTCAGTTTACACACAAAATCCTCCACCGTCGGGAAAATAGTGGACTAGGGAGCTCTTAGAGTAACTGTTAGAATCACCTTCACTGGAATTCTGGAATCCAATAAAAGAAACATAGGGCAGCTAAGAGAGTGCTTCATGAAGAAAAAGGCTGCTAAATTGCATGAGGAAGCGTTGTCGTGTTTGTGTTCACCGACCCAGCATGCCTCCTGCCTCAGCTCGTTGGTAGCTACGGAGACAAACATTCACAGTCTTGGTGTGGCTTTCTAGGGCCAAAGGGTCAACTAGAGATCTTATTCTCAAAAATTGTTGTTGTGGACTTTGACCTCTCTGGCAGTTGCTTTAGGGACCTGCACAGAGCCTTGCATTTGTTTCTCCTCACTGCTGCCAGGCACCCCCAGGGCTGGGCCAGCTCCCTGCCCACAGACAAGATGCAGGGGGTGCCAGACAGGTCAAGAACAGGCAGACCCAGAGCCTGGGAAGGACAAGGCTGAGGATGAACATACAAGGTGTCTGAATAAATAGAGTATATTAATATAAAACAAATTAGTGATTGTCAGGTGCTGGCTAGGGAGGGAAAGAATGGGGAAATGGGGAGTGACTGCTTAATGGGTATGTGGGTATGGGGTTTCCTTTGGAGTAAAAAAAATATTCTGGAAATAGACAGTGGCTAAACAATGTTGTGAATGTATCAGATGCACTAATGGTAAATTTGTGTTGTGTGTATTTGACACAATTTTATTTTATTTAATTTTTTAGAAAGAGTGCAGGAGAAGGGCAGAGGGAGAGAAAGAAAATCTTAAGCAGACTTCACGCCCATTGTGGAGCCTGATGTGGGGTGCAGTCTCACAACTTTGAGATCATGACCAGAGCCAAAACCGAGAGTCAGATGCCTAACCAACTGAGCCACCCAGGTGCCCCTAACAAAATTTTTTAAAAATGTTTTAAAAAATGTCTTGGGATTTTAATTGGGATTGTATTGAATATTTACATCAGTTTGAGGAAAAGGGATATCTCAACTCAACTGAGAGCTCCAGTCCATGAACATTTGTAGGAAACATGGTGATGTACTGCCCAGATTCCTCTTTGCAAGGAGAGTTACTATCCAGTCCAATCCCAGGGACTGTGATCAGCGAGAGCCTCCAGCTCTGAGCATCTTGTTTCTACCTTATCTGAGGAGAACTGCCTCATGGTCAGTCAGGTATTTCCAGGGCAGTTCATATCCAGTAACCAAGCAGTGTGGGGGGTGGTGGTGGGGGGAGTAGGGGAGGGGACATAAAGACAGACCTGAGGTAGTCCAGTTTGGCAATATTCACTCTAGAAGCCCCAGGCTTGGATGGCCCTGCATAGTAACACAAACTCATCCTTCCTCTTCTTTTCTAGGTGTTGATCCCTTATAAACATGTGACACCCAAATGTCATTTCAGTATCTTCTTCTGGAAATCCCAATCCATAAAATTATTTAGTTCTTCTGTAATTTCTCTCAAAAATGCTTTATAGTTTTCTATGTAGAGGATTTGCATATTCTTTCTTAGATTTAGACCTTGCTTTTTCAAGCTCTTTTAAAATAGTAATTAGAAAATTTTTACTAACTTTGGGGCACCTGAGTGGCTCAGTTGCTTGAAAATCCCACTTTTGGTTTCGGCTCAGGTCATGTTCTGATGGTTAATGGGGTTGCACTCCACTTCATCATCGGGCTCCATGATCTGTGGAGAGTCTGCTTGAAGATCCTTTCTCTCTGCCCCTCCTCCCACTCAAGAACATTCTCTCGCTAAAATAAATCTTTAAAACAAATTTTTTTTTACTGATTTTTGTTGCAAATACATAGGAAGACCAGTAATTTTTGTTTCTTAACTTTGTTTCAGCAACTCTGCTCCCTCATGTATTAATTCCAATAATTAGTACATAGATTCTTTTGGATTTTCTGCATGAACAAGCTTGCCAAATTCAAATAATGAGTTTAATTTTTTCCTTTCCAAATATACAATTTATTTCTTTTTCTTATACTTTTGCATTAACTAAAGCCTCAGTAAATTGGTGAATACAAGTGGTGACCACTGTCATTCCTGATTTCAAAAGGAGAGGGCTCAATAATCCATCAAGTATACAGTATGCTATAGGTTTTTGTGTAGAAAACTTTTATTAGAAAGTTCACTTCTCGGGCGCCTGGGTGGCTCATTGGGTTAAAGCCTCTGCCTTCAGCTCCGGTCATGATCTTAGGATCCTGGGATGGAGCCCCGCATCAGGCTCTCTGCTCAGCAGGGTGCCTGCTTCCTCCTCTCTCTCTGCCTGCCTCTCTGCCTACTTGTGATCTGTCTGTCAAATAAATAAGTAAATAAAATCTTTAAAAAAAAAAAGTTCACTTCTCTCTTTGAGCGAAAACAAGTTTTCCCCCAATCCAAAAAAAATGGATGTTAAAGTTTGTGACATTTTTCTACTGTTATTGAGATATTATTACTTTACTTGAATGTTAAACTACTTAGCATTTCTGGAATATGCACATTTTGGTCAAAATTTCTTATCCTTTTTAAATATCACTGAACTTAGTTTGCTAATACTTTGCTTAAATTTTTGTACCTACATTCAGGCAGACCATGTAATTTACTTTCTCATATTGTTTGTCAGATTTTGGTATCACATTTAGCTGGCATAGTAGAACAAGTTGAAAAATGTTCCTTCTCGTATTGTGTGTTCTTTCTTTTGTAAATGGAAGGATTTACTAGGGAAGCCAGAAGTTTACTTGGTGGAAAGATTCTAAATTACAGAATAAGTTTATAGTTATAGATCTATTCCTATCTTATTTTTGTGCTAGATTTGATAAGTTGTAATTTTCTAGGAAGTTGTCCATTTCACTTAAATTTTCAAGTTTATTTACTAAAATTATAGTATTCTTTAATGATCTTTCTAATGTCTTAGAATCTATAATTTCTCCTTATTTTCTGCCTATTCACTCTTTCTTTCTTCCCTCTTAATTGTATTTATTGAAGTATAATTAACATACACTGTTACATTACTTTCAAATTTACAACATATTGATTCCACAATTCTATATATTAGTCAGTGCTTATCAAGATAAGTGTAGTGTAGTCACCATACTGTCATTACAGTGTTACTCTGTTCCCTATGCTGTAGTTTCATTCCATGACTTACTTATTTTAAAACTAGAAGTTATACCTCTTAATCCCCTTCATCTATTTCACTCATCCCCTCACACATCTCTCCTCTGGAAAATACCAGTTGGTTCTCTGTGTTTAAGAGTCTTGAGAGAGCAGGAAGATGGCAATGGAGTAGGAGGACCCTAGCCTTGTCTCATCCTACAAATACAAGTAGATGACTGTCACATCATCCTAAATACCCTAGAAATCAACCTGAAGAGCAACATAACAAATTCCACAACTAAAGGAAGAGAAGAAGCCACATCAAAGAAGGTAGAAAGTGCAGAGACATGGTTTAGAGGAAAAATAGTTCACGGGTGCTGTGAAGTGAGCCGTGGTCATGGAGAAGGGCAACAGCATACAGGGGACACACAAGGAAAATGTTTCCCCAAAGCTATTGGCTTGGAAAATGAGAGGGACTGAATTTTGTGGGTTCCTGTAACCAGCAGGGCTTAAAGTCTGGAGTTTTAAAGGTCAGCAGGCTTGGCTGGGGTAGAGTCTGGAAGACACTGCTACTCCTGGAGAAAAGGCAAAAAACCCAGGAGCAGATAGCTTGGAAACAGCAATCTTAAGAACACCTAGGGCCCTCAAGGGCTGATTATTTGCTCTTCTCAGTGCGTGTCCCTCAGAGGCAGCGTTCACAGAGATATGTCTCTGGGAACAGAGGAGCTGGCCAACACCATTTCCCAACCCTGTCCCTCAGCATAAACACAGAGCCGCCTTTGGGAAGTAGCGCAGCACTGATACTGGCTGCCTAACTTGCATACGTCAAGTCCTACACCACCCCTCACCCCCTGGCCCTGGTGGAACTGTCCTTCTCAGTCACACTTGTCTCAGTCCCATTGTGGTGGACCTCTCCCCAAGAAGACCAGCACAAACTCCTGCTCATACAATGTCTTCCTACCAGAGAGTTTTGCAGGGCTTCAGTTCTGGTGGAGGTGATAATGGGTCTCATTTCAGAAGCAGACCAGAGCACACCTAGTTGAAACTCTCCACATTCAGGCCAGGGACCAAACCCTTCCCACAGCAAGCAAGGAGAGCCTCTGTAGTTGACTGGCCTGAAGTACAGAGCAGAGAACATGACAGCAGAATGCATAAAACACACACTGGAGATATTCCCTGAAGTACCAGACCTTGGATACTATACAATCTCTTCTTTATAAAGCCATTACTTTTAGGAGCAGGAGATATAACTGGCTTTTCTAACACAGAGAATAAGGCAGAGACTTAGATAAAATGTGAAGACAGAAGAACTTATCCCAAATGAAGGAACAAGGGAAGGCCACTGCCAGAGATCTAACTAAAACAGATATAAGTAACATGCTTGATGGAGAATTTAAAGCAATGATCATAAGAATACTCCCTGGGCTTGAAAAAATAATTTAAGACATCAGTGAGACCCTTACCACAGAGATAGGAGTTAAAAAAGAATCCAAGTTGAAGAGTGCAATACACAAGATTAGAAACACACTTGATGCAATGAATAGTAAGCTGGAAGAAGCAGAGGAATGAATTAATGACCTAGAAGACAAAGTAATGGAAAGCAATAAAGCTGAACGAAAGAGAGGACAATTATGCAACATGAGAATAGACTTAGGGAACTGAATGACTCCAATAAACATAATAACATTCGTATTATTGGAGTACGAAAGGAAGAAGAGAGAAAGGGGGCAGAAAGTTTATTTTAAAAAATAATAGGAAAACTTCCCTAATATGGAGAAGGAAACAGACATCCAGATACAAGAGGCACAAAGAACTCCCATCAAAATCAACAAAAGCAGGCCAACACCAAGACCTATAATAATTAATTTGTAAAATATAATAAGAAAAACAGCAAGACAAAAGAAATCCTCAACTCCTTACAAAGGAAATAAACGAAAACCCATAAGGATAGCAGGAGATTTTTCAACAGAAACTCGACAAGCCAGAAGAGAGTGGCATGATATATTTAAAGTGCTGAATGGGAAGAATCTGCAGCCAAGAATACTCGATGCAGCAAGGCTGTCATTCAGAATAGAAGGAGAGATGAAGAGTTTCTCAGACAAACAAAAACCAGTGGAGTTCATTACCACTGCAATTCTTTGAGTGGAAAGTGGAGACCAAAAGTGATGGTATAAAGGCAGGAAACACAAAAGCAGTAAAAAAAAATTAAGATTTCTGTAAAAAAAAATCAGTCAAGGAACTCACATAAAATGGATATAAAATATAACATACCTAAAATGTGGGAAGGAGAGGGGAAAAGAATGGGTTCCAATTTAAGTGGCCACCAACATAATATAGATTGCTGTCTGAAGAAGAAGTTATATACAAATCTAGTTATAACCATGTATTGAAAACCACTAATAAACATGCAAAGAATAGAGAAAGAAATCCAAATATCTTACTGAAGAAAATCAGCAAAACATGAAAGAGAGGAAGGTAAAAAGGATCAGAGAAAATTTCCAAAAACAACCCCCCCAAAAATAATAAAATGGCTGTGTGTGTGTGTGTGTATATATGTATGTATGTATGTATGTATATATATATATGTATATATACATATATATATATATGTAATTACTTTGAGTGTAAATGGACTAAATGCTCCAATCAAAAGATGTAGGGTGTTAGAATGGTTAAAAAAAATAAGACCCATCTATATGCTGTATACAAGAGATTCATTTCAAACCTAATGATACCTGCAGATTGAAAGTGAGAGGATGGAGAAACATCTGTTGTGCAAGTGGGTGTCAAAAGAAAGAGGGAGGAGCAATATTTATACCAGACAAATAGACTTGAAAACAAAGACTGTAACCAGAGGTAAAAGAAGGCCACTGTATCATAATAAAAGGGACAATCCAGCAAGAAAAACAATTGTAAATATTTATGCCCCCAACATGGGAGCACACAATATATGAGACAGTAACAAACGTAAAGGAACTCATTAATAATGTAGTAGATAATAGTAGAGAACATTAACACCCCATGTACATGAATGGACAAATCCTCTAAAAAGAAAATAAACCGGTAAACAATAGCTTTGAATGACCAACTGGACCAGATGAACTTAACAGATATGTTCAGAACATTCCATCCTAAAACAGCAGAATACACATTCTTCTCAAGTGCATGTGGAACATTCTCCAGAGCGGATCACATTTTAGGTCATAAAACAGGCATCAACATATACAGAAAGATTGAAGTCATGCCACACACCTTTTCTGATCACAATGCTATGAAACTAGAAGTCAGCCACAAGAAAAAAAGTGAAATAACCGCAAATACATGGAATTTAAACAACACACTACTAAGTCATGAAAGGGTCAAACAGGAAATTAAAGAAGAAATGTCAAATCACTAAATTCTACAACTGAATCTAATATTACACTGTATGTTAACTAACTGGAATTGGAATTAAACTTTTGCTTGTGCATGTCCAGTTTTTCCAGCACTGCTTAAGACTATCCTTTCCCTGTTGAATTGGCTCTTTTGTCGAAGACAAGTTGACTATATTTATGTGGGGCTATTTCCAGGATGTCTCTCTGTTCCACTGATCTGTTGTCTTTTCTTTTGCTAATACCACACTTGATTATTACAGCTTCATAGTAAGTTTTAAAGTTGGGTCCACCAATTTTGTTATTCTTCTTCAATAATATGCAAATGGCAATATTATGTTGATTACTCAACATTGTGTTCATTATTCTAGGTCTCTTTATTGTATAAAATTAAGAATCAGTTTGTCCATATCTACCAAATAACTTGGGATTTTGATTGAAATTGGATTGAATCTATAGATTAAGAAGAGTGGGCACCTTGACAACATTGAATCATTCTATCCACATACATTGAATATCTCTCATTTAAGTCTTTTATGGGCACCTGGGTGGCTCATTTGGTTAAGCATCTTCCTTCCACTCAGGTCATGATCCCAAGGTCCTGGGGTTGAGCTTTCTGCTCCACAGGGTCTGTTTCTCCCTCTGCTCCCCCACATGTTCTCTTGATATTTCTCTCTCTCTCAAATAAATCTTTAAAAAAATAGATCTTTTATTACAGTGTTTCCTTCATATAGATTTCCATATATTTTGTTCGATTTATACCTACATATTTCATTTTTTGTTGTTAATGTAAGTGGCATTGTGCTTTGAATTTCAAATTCAGTTGTTTGTTGCTGGTATATTAGAGAGCAGTTGGCTTTTGCATGTTAATGTAGTATCCCCCAGCATTATTATAGTTGCTTTTTTGTGCCTTTTTTTTCTTCATTGATTCACTGGAATTTTTAATATAGACAGTTATGTTATCTGTGAACAAAGACAGATTTTTTTTCCATTTCAATTTGTATATCTTTTATTTTTCTTATTGAATTAGCTATGACTTCCAATATGATGTTGAATAGAAGGAGTGAAGGGACATCTTTGCCTTGTTCCTGCTTTTAGCAGGAAAGCATGCAGTTTCTCACCAATAAATATGATAGGTGTGTTTATTGTAGATATCCTTTATCAAGTTGAGGAAGCTTGCCTTTATTCCTAGTTTGTCAGAATTTTTATCATGAATTGGTATTGAATTTTATCAAATGCTTTTTCTGCATTGTTGATATGATCATATGATTTTTCTTCTTTAGCCTTTTGTAATTTGATAATGACCTTGCTTACCTGGAATGAATCCCACTTGCTCATGGTATATACTTCCTTTGTTGAATTTGACTTGCTAATATTTTCTTGAGGATTTTTGCATCTATGTTCATGAGAGATAATGGTCTGTAATTTTCCTTTCTTGTGGTGTCTCCCTCTGGTTTGGGTATTAGGATAATGCTGGCCTCATAGAATGTGTTAGGGAGTATTCCCTTTGCTTCTGCTTTCTGGAATAGATTTCAGAGAATTGGTACATTTCTTTCCTTAAATGGTAGTGTTCACGACTGAACCTATTGAAGCTTGGTGCTTTATTTTTTGAAAGGTTATTATTGATTCAGTTTCTTTAATAGGTCTGTTTGGATTTTCTGTATCTGCTTGTGTGAGTTTTGTCAGGTTGTGTCTTTCAGGGATTTGAACCATTTCATATAGGCTATCAAATTTGTAGGCATAGAGTTTTTCTTAATATTTGTTAATTATCCTTTTAGCATTCCTGGAATCAGTAGAGATAGCCCCTCTTTTCTGATATTAGTCATTGGTGTCTTCCCTCTCTCTATTTTCTTCTTCATTTTCCTGGTCAGAAGCTTACTGATTTTATTGATCTTTTCAAAGAACTAGCTTTTCATTTCTTTTATTTTTCAGTATTGGTTTCCTGTTTTGATTTCATTGGTTTCTGTTTTAACTTTTATTATGTCTTTTCTTTTGCTTACTTTTGATTTAATTTCTTTTCCTAGAGTCTTAAGATGGAAGTCTTGATTATTGATTTCAGGTCTTTCTTGTTTTCAAATATATTTATTCAGTGTTGTAAATTTTCCTCTAAGCACTGTTGTCTCTGCATTTCATGAATTTTGATAAGCTGTATTTTCATTTTCCCTTAGGTCAAACTATTTGTAAATTTCTCTTGAGACTTCTTATTTGATCTGTTTGTTACTAAGAAGTGTATTGTTGAATTTCCAAGTTCTGGGCTTTTCAGTTATCCTTCTGTTCCTGATTTCCAATTTAATTCCACTGGGATCTGAGAGCATGCTTTGTATAATTTCTATTATTTTATAGTTGTTAAGGTGTGTTTTATGGTCCATAACATGTTCTATCTCGGTAAATGTTCCATATGAGCTTGAGAAGAGTGTATATTTGCTATTGTTGGATAATGTGTTCTAGAAATGTCAGGTCTAGGTGATTACAAGTGTTGTTCAGTTTCATAATGGATTTAATGATTTTTCTGTCTACTGAATATGTCAGTTACTGATAGAGAGGTGTTAAAATTCTCCTACTATAATAGTGGATTTCTCCAATTCTTATAGTGCCTTACATATTTTGATACTCTGTTGTCAGGCATAAATACTTTAGGAATTGTTATATCTTCATAGAGAATTGGCCACTTTATCATCATGTAATCCTCCTCTTTATTACTAAGAATTTTCCTTGCTCTGAATTCAGCTTTTTCTGAAATTTATATAGCTGTTTGGTTTTCATTTAGTTGGTGTTAGTGAATATTTTATATGTTTCTCCATAACTTTGCTTTTAACCTGTGTCTTTATATTTAAAATATTTTTTATAGACAACATAGTTAGATCTTATTTTTTTAATCTATATTTATAGTCTGCCTTTCACCTTGTATATTTAGACCATTGATATTTAATAATAGTGATTGATATCTAACATTTGTTAATGTTTTCAGCAATGGTAAGCAATAAATTTCTTGCCCTTGTTCTTTGTTTCTTTTTTCATATTACATTCTTTTTCTGCCTTCTCTGGCTTTAATTGAGCATTTTATATGATTATATTTTCTTTCAGTTTATCAATTATACCTCTTTTTTACTAATTTTTGGTTTCCCTAGAGTTTGCAGTGAGTATTTACAACTAGTGTAAGTCCACTTTAAATAATGCTATTCCACTAAATAAAATTTCCAGTGAGGTTAGGAGACAAAGTCATGCTAAAAGGAAGGGAAGTGCCTCAAATACCCAGCCAGCTCTCATCCCCATCTGAGTTTGTAGATAGTAGAAGGATAAAGAAGTAAACTCAAATCTTCTACACCTGAATTTCCCATAGGCTTCAGTAGTTGAGTAGATAGAGACTTGCCAGGACCACCTCTGAGAAATAGGGAAAAACTAGAAATGGACAGACCAGATATGGATTACTAAAACTATAATCCAGGCTTGACCCCCTTCAATTTCTGATTGGATTGACATGATAATCCTCTCACCCTAACTGACGAAAAGAGGAAAGAAAAAAATCCATGAAGCTGTACACTTAGGATTTGCCTACTTTAGTGGAGATAAAAGTATATATATAGTGAATTTTGTTTAAAAATTATATACAGTTGACCCTTGAACAATGCTGGAATGGGGCAGTGACCCCCCCCCCACCCCTGCCATGCAGTGGAAAGTCCATATGTTACTTGTGACTCTCCAAAAGGTCAGCTACAGGGACGCCTGGGTGGCTCAGTTGGTTAAGCGGCTGCCTTCAGCTCGGGTCATGATCCCAGAGTTCTGGGATCGAGTCCCGCATCGGGCTCCTTGCTCAGCGGGGAGCCTGCTTCTCCCTCTGCTTCTGTCTGCCTGTGCTCGCTCTCTCTCTCTGACAAATAAGTAAAATAAAATCTTAAAAAAAAAAAAAAAAAAAAAAGGTCAGCTACAAATAATGTAGTGTTGACCAGAAGTCTTACTAATAACATAAGTAGTCACATATTTTATATGCTATATGTTATATAACATATACATGTTTTATATGTTATATGTTATATGTATTACATACTTTATTTTTACATTCAAGTAAACTAAAGTAATATGTTAAGAAAATCTTGAGGAGAAATTACTTTTACAGTACTGTACTATAGAAGATCTGCATATAAGTTGACCTGTACACTTCAAACCCATGTTGTTCAAGCATCACCTGTATAAATTTTATGAATAAAATTTTATAAAATAAATTTTATGAATATGTATTTTCTCGTCTAACTTAATATTATCAGGAGGTAAGATTGAATTGTCTTCTGATTGAGGACCCAAATTTGTTTTCTCTACTTTGCATTTGGTACAGGGCGCTAAAATTTAGAAGACCAATTATATACAATTCTTAAAATTTAAACATGTATTTTTTACTTTAAAAAACTAGTTAGGAAAGGTCATTTGGTGTTAAATTAGCCAACCATAATTTTTTCCCTGAATTTACCAATAAAGTAATATTTAATGTGTAAATCATGTACTTGAGGACTTATATAAAATTTCTGTCTTGTGAACAACATATCAGTTGGTCTTTATACTTAAATGTTTCATCACAGAAAATAAACACAGTTTGGTATCATTTTTCCAGTTTTCATGGAAGATGTTTTATTTATTGGATGCCGTAAGAAATTAAATCTTAAAATATTTTTTAATTTAAAAATAATTATTTGAGGTTTATTTGATCTATTTCATAAATAATATATGTTCAGCAACTATTTTAACATGATAGAATCAGAAGTAGTGAACTAATATATACAGTGTTGAAGAGTAATACATTTTTTTATAGGCAGAGCTTCTAGATGCTGCTGCTGGTGTTCATGTACGATTCAGATTAGGTGGTGTAAGTATGGATGAATTCTTATTTGATAGTTTTAAAGCATATTTATATGAAATTTAAAAGATGTGATTTTAAAAATGTAAACCATTTTTTGGTAATTAGATTACAATGGTCCTTTGAACTTCTCCATATACAGGTTAAATTTCCACCTGATATATACTATAAAATTTTCACTCATAGACATATTGAAGATCTGTGTGCTAATAGCCCTAGAAATTATACAAAACTTCCAGCAAAATATACATCTCATGTTAAAAGTGATGATCTTCAGGAAGAGGATCATAATGGCTGGTATCGTCGTGTAGAAAACAATGGCTGGAGGCCTGTCGCCGATACAGTAAGAAAAGAGAAATATTAATAATTTTGACTCATATATTTAGAAACTCATTTGTCTTCTTGAAAATTAATTTGAAAACAATAAATCTTGATAATTTGATAAAAAGTGATGACATTAACTACCGGGTTACTAATAATACTTCAAGATCAGCAGTATATCTTTTTTTTCTTTACTTCTGCTTTTAGTAATCAGCTTTGATCTGGGTCATCTATAGATAACAAAGCAAATTTGAAAATGTTGTTGAATCTATATTAATTAATCCTTAGACTAGAGCTGGGAATTTTTGAGAAAAATATAATGTTTTCTCTTATAGAGCTTGTAACAGCAGGGACTAGTGGGAAATAATTTGGGTCGTCATGGTGTTTGGAACTTTAACATGTCCTCATTAGCTGAATGGAATGATTTTAACTGTACATAGTTCTGATTTAAGGACTTTTCCATAGGCACCCAGGTTTCTGTGGAGATTTTAAGGATGTTTGTAAGCCTACATTTATAGGTTAATATAATCAGGTTCGATAGCTCTGGATGTCTCTTTGGGCTCATATCTTCATTCGGGTCCTTAGTCTCTGGTATGCAGATCATAGAGTTAGTATATTAAGTATACCAAAAAGTGAAAATGATCAAGGTGTGAGTTCATACAATCATTCAACAGACCTTGTTGCATACCAACCATATGTCAGGCATTGTACTAGCTGCTAGGGATACAGTGGTAGATACAATAGTCTCTCCCCTCGAGTGTTTTTCTTTTTGATTTAGGAGAGAGTCAAGTAAGAATATCTCAGTACAGTGCTGTAAGTCTGCGCTTTACGAGGGACAGACACAGTGTTACAGGGGATAGCAAACTCGCCTCCGTTTTCTTTAATGTGTATGTGGTAAAGAAGAGCAAATGAATTCAAAGTAAGAAAACAGGCAGCCAGTTAGGATAGCGTGTCACACGGGGAAACCACAAACTTTTGGAGCATAATGGTGAGACTGTTCTCGAAGGGTGCCTGTACTCCTTGAGAATTAGAGTCTTAAGAAGTCAACAGCACGGATAGTAGGTAAGGTCTGTTATGAAAAACAAAAAGAGTATTGGAGTATGTCTATGCATTTATCCATTCAACCAGTAGTTCTTAAGTACCTCAAGATACGAGTGCTTTGTTAGTCTTTCTGTCACGTGTGCCTCTGAAAATGCAATGTGCCACTCACCCATGGTATCATAAGAAGTACCTTAACAGGGGTGTATTCACTCCTCTGTGTCTGCCTTGACATACTCCTACTGAATTCACAGAAATTCTTGTCTGTAGCCAGATAACCTCACAATCAGTATCTCAGCACTTTCTATACTCATTTTTCATTTCCTTAATAGTTTTGGATGTCTACTGAAAATGCAAAGGTAGGAGAAGAAAAAGAAATCGAATTCCATTTCTCTAAATTGAAGAGAAGGCAAGATATGGAAAAGAAAAGAAAAATTAAAAAGATAGAATGGATGAGGAAAATGTAAGTTGAAAAGTTGATGAAATAGTTAGACTTACTAAATATATACTATTTTAAGTTCTTTTAAAAAAATGCTATCACTATTAAAATGACTACATGCTATTTTTAAAAGAAAATGTAAGATTAAAGTTCTGTTTTTAAAAATACATAGAAAGCAAACATTTAACAAATGTGTGCTATGTGTGAGATACTGTTAATCTCTAGGATATAAATGGGGAAAGACATGTTGTCTTTGACCTCAAGGAAATTACAGTCTATTAAATATCAGATATGAAAATGAGCATTTACTCTTATATACCAAATATCTTTTATTTGGCCCTCCAGATCTACTCTGTACCCTTCTTTTTTTTTTTAATTTTTTTTTTTTACTCTGTACCCTTCTTAACCCTTCTTTTTGCCCTAAGACCCTGACCTGTTGGATTACACTAAAAGTCATTCTGTACATGTCTAACAAATGTTAAAAGCAATCTAAAACATCAAATTGTTTACAAGTTTACTTCACTCCATACACAGAACAAATCCCCAGATATTTAAAGTAACACAAAAACTCCAGGATCCCAAATGATGTAAAATTCACAAGATAGACGCGAGATATAAGGTGGTTATGGAGCAGAAGACTCCATATCGTTAACATGTCCATTGTCTCCAGATTGATTTGTACATTCAATTCAGTCACAATAAAAAAGTTACAGCAGGATTTTTGGGGAAATTGGCAAGTCGATTTGAAAATTTTTATGGAAATGCATAGGAACTAGATTAGCCAAAACAATTTTGGAAACATAAAATTTGGAGAATTTATACTACTTGATTCCAAGACTTACTCCAGAGCTACTATTGTATTATTAGCATAAAGGTAACATAAGTTAATGGAACAGAATCAAGAGTTGAGAAAAATAGATATACATGTATACTGATGAGTTTTAACACAGGTGCTAAGCCAATATAATTGGAAAATTATATTCTTTTCGACAGATTAGATATGTAAATACAGAAAAATGAACCTTGACCCTTATCTCTCACACCATATATGTAAAGTTTGACATCTCAAAAGAGATCACAGATCTAAATATAAATGCTAAAGTCATAAAATACCTACAAGTAAGCAAAGGAGAAAATCTTAGTATCCTTAGTTCTGGCAAAAATTCCTTATATAGGACACAGAAGGCATGACATATTAAAAAAAAAGTTGTCAAATTACACTTCCTCAAAGTTAAAAGCTTTTGCTCTCTGAAAGACACGTAAAAAAATAAAAAGATAAGCTACATGTATATTAGCTAACTGGAATTTGAATAAAATCTTGAAAAAAAAGACAAGGCATAGACAGGAAGAAAGCATTAGTGGTGTGTGTGTGTGTGTGTGTGTGTGTGTGTGTATGGAGAGTAGTTGTCAATAGTTGTCTGGAGATAGGGGTTGGGGGGATGAAGGGAGGAAAGGATGAGAAAGGGACACAAGGAACTTTGGGGGGTGATGGATATGTTCATTTTTTACTGTGGTGAGGGAGTCACAGGTGTATACTTATGTCAAAACTCTTCGCGTTGTTCTGTTTAAATATGTGTGTTACTGTACATCAGCTATACCTCAGTAAAGTTGTAAAAACTTTTGTGACTCCCCCTCCACTCATTTTGTCCACCCCCAATCCACTGCCTTTGACAGTCATCAATCTATTCTATTTATCTGTGAGCTTGTGTATTTTTAGATTCCATATGTAAGTGGGACCGTATTTATTTTTCTCTGTCTGTCTTGTTTCACTTGGAGCAAGCTCCACTCGTGTTATTGCTAATGGCCAGATTTCACTTTTTTATGGCTGGATAATATTCTTATGTGTGTATCACATTTTCTTTATCCATTCATCCATTGATTTTTATAAGAACATGTGCAGACATTCAAAAGACCTCGATAAAGTAGTTCTTCATCTCTTGTACTTGCAGGGTGAATTGAGGACAGCCCAGGGACCAGTTGTAGGGGTTGTAGGGTTACAGTGCCTACAATGCAAGCAAGTACTTAATGCTCTCAGGTCCTGGGCACTAAGGTAAGGGCACGAGTGGTGAGGAAGTGGAACCCAGAGACCTGGGATGGGGCATATGGGGCAGGCATGGACAAGGCTGAGAACCTTGAACTTAAAACTCCGCTGTTGGTGGTGGAAATTATTCCTGCCTGTTCTGTGGGACCCAGGCCTTCTTTGCATGAAAGCGTTCCAGCACCTGCCCCTGGCATAGTTGCTGCACCTGCTCATGCTGATTCTCCTCAGCGTTCTCCCACGAACATAGCACGTTGCCTCCAGCCCACGGGGAGCGTTCTATCTCAGAACAGCCTGGACACAGAGGTGCAAGGTCGACTCCAGGAGCAGATTGCTTATTAATCAAAAGGCTTAACAAGAATTTATCAGCCTTTAATAAGAGCCTTGGAAACATGTGAGAGTGGATTTTCAGGTTGTGAGATCAGAAGTTGATAGGGTTAAATTTACTGATAATGATCACATTCATTTAGGATTATGAATTCAATGTGTTGGCTTGAGACACAGAAATGATGTTAAATAGTCTGTCTGGTTGACTAATCAAAGCCTGAACTCAGCCGAAGCTCTACCGTTGCAAAATGCCTGCCCTCCTCTGGTGTACTGTAGAGAAAAGGATTTCTGGTCTTGGGAATGCATGTATTCGTTCCTCTCATGTGCAGTCTACTCAGCTACCCACTAGCTGTAATCCCAGGAGGCCCTAGAAGACAGTTTTCATCAAGTCACTAATACATGAGGGGAGCTGCAGAGTTCTTGATGAACTCCATGGTAGCTGTTTTTATAGACCGGAAGCGAGCCGTGGTGGAATTGGTACCTCTAGTTTGCCAGGAATAATGGAACTCTGAAGTGGTAGGGGTCAAGTGGTGGTGTGGATCACAGCTGAACTTCCAGAAGCGTTTCCTCTAATGCAGCAAGTCAGGACAGCCCCTGGCCTCTGGGATGCTGCTATTGGCCTGACGCATGTTCTTTCCCATCCCAGCCAGCAAGCAGAAAGAGGGACAGTTTGCATTTACATGGAAAGAAGGGGATGTGCCTTTCCTTCTTATTCTCAGAGCTGTGTCTGCACTCCTGCTGTTTCCCCTAGGGGCTTGTACATCTCCGTTCCCATAGACCATCATGCCTGTCCCTGCACTGGTGACCTTACACTAATCAGATGCAGTGAGCAGAAATAACTCCCCGGATGACTTCATAGGACAAATGCACACCAGAAGGAGAGAGAGAATTTTGCAAAATGCTGAGGGTTTGCCACATAACTAAAGCTTATGGACATTTTGGGATATCCTTTCTAAAGTGAGAGACCAGTTTCAATACCTTGGCATGTCTGTCTTGAAGGCACACAGCACTTACAGGGCCTCTCGGATTTAGGAAGCTAAACATGCTGCATTGGGGTATGCTGCTCCAGCCTGTTTTCATGGTAATCTAATGAGGCTCCTGGGCTCCAGTGGGACAAGGTATAAGAATGAACACGGTAGCAGGTCCACAGCGTGGTCACGGTCCTCTCACTTGGCCTTTAGGGCCAAGCAGTCCCAGCAGTATTGGACAGACAGTGAAACACTGTATGGGGCTTTTTGTAATAAGAGGATCTCAGCACAGAGGGTTTAGGAGTAAGGTAATACCCTCCTCTGCCAACCTCTATTTTAAATTTGAAAATCAGATCTGGTTCTGGCCCAACTACTGGGCCGTGGGAGAGACTGGATGCTTGGCAGTAGGACTCTGTGATTATGAGCTGACCTGGCTTTTATCTAATTCAGTGAACCATAAAGCTGAGAGTATACAGCATCGTCTCAGTACAAAATAGATGAAGTACAAAAGAGAATGGGTCTGAGAAGGTCCGGAGGGCTGCGGTAAGCTGCATGAGCAGGCGGCTCAGAGTCCTTCAACACCCACTTATGCTGCATCGGCGCTGCTTTTCTCCTTGCCTTTGGCTTCATGGGGAGTCCCCTGGGACCAGCTAACAGAGGGAGAATATATTAGGTCTAATTCACCAGAGATCAGCACAGGATCCTGACAACACCCAAATATGGACAGTCACTAGATTACAGCCCCCCAGTAGGTTCAGAGATAGGTCAAAAGGTATCCTCCCAGTGAGCACAACCGGTTTTCTACTTCATATATAAAGGAGGAACAGCTTGAGACAGGAACCTTATTGTCTGTGGGCAGTAACTGAGAGCTTCCCCACTGATTAGGCACTTGGGTGGGATAAAATGGGGAAATTGGGATTAAGTCTGGGGCAGGTATACTCATAATGGGCATAGCGTATGTTTGTGTCCTTGTGAGTGCCCTCCCGAGGCCCTAAGAGGCAGAAAGCGCTAAGTATTCAGATGGACGAGATGACCCAGCCTGTGGATGTCCGTTTCTCACCGGCCGCCTCAGTGGCTGCCCAGTGGAGCCGTGCACAAGGCAGCCGTGGGTGCGGGGATGGAGGCTACATACAGATCCTGAACTTGGTCTTTTCCTCACTGAGGTCATTCCCACTCTATAGTCTCAACTGACCGGACAGCAAAGGTCATTGCTCTGCCTCTGATGGCGTGCTGGCTGCCTGGTGGCAGGCTGATTAGTCCCTTCACAGAGAGGTGGCATCTCTTCATGTTTGCAGCGACAGACAAATATTCTGGATGTGTGTTTGATTTCTCTGCTTGCGTTACTTCGGTCAGCAGTACCATTTATTACAGAAGCCTTACCCACCATCATTTTGTTCCATTCAACATTGCCTCTAACCAGGCACCCATGTACAGTACAGGAAGTGTGGTAATAGGCTCAGAACAACAAAATACACTCACCGTGTGTGCCGTCACCGGAAACAGCTGGCATTGATGGAACATTAGTATAATTTGCTGAAGCCCCGGCATAGCATGGGGCGGGGCGGGGGGTGCTGGGGTGGGGTGGGGAGGACACCCGGTAATAAGCCAATGCATATGAACAGGAATCTATTTCTTTTTTTTGCTTTCCTCTGTTTACTCTCAAAACCATCCTCATCCATAACTGAGCTCTCTATTTCTAATTACATGGACATTTCTATCTCAAACTCAACTGGTGTAACACTGAATTTCTTATATTCCTCATCATAAAAATTGTTTCCATTCCATATTCCTCTTGGCCTCAGGTTATGATGCCATCATTTACCCAGTCATCCAAGCCAGAAATGTAGGTGTTCTCCTTGACTTCTTATCTTTCATAAGCTCCCATGTGTTATCTGTCGTAAAATCCTATCAGTTCTGCTTCCAGACACTCTCCCGAGTCTGGCATGTCTGTCCCTCCCCAACTGGAGCTCTCAGTGCTCTCGTCTCTACTTCACAGGCAGAGTCCTTCTGCTTGCTCTCTTTGTCTCCAGTCTTTTGCCATCTCTGTGTAAACACTAATACCATGTCTCAAAAACAGATTAAATCCCCTCCTTACCCGAAACATATTAGGGGCTCACTGTTCCCTACATCCCACATGATAGTCCCTCTCCCCAGGTTGCTCTTTTCTGGCTCAATTCCATGGCAACAAGACTTTCACCTTTTGATACGTGGCTCAAACATCTCCTGAAGCCTGCCCTGACTTAGCTAGGCACTGGCACATTTTTGGGAGGTGCCTTCACAGACATACATATACTCAGTTGTCACACTTTTGCAAGTCTCCTCATATTAGTCTGCCGCTCCCACTGTACTTTGAGCTCCTGAAGAACAGGGACTCTGATCTGTTTGTCAGCACAGGGCTGTAGACATAGTAGATGCTTAATGAATACGTGTTTTTTGTTGAAGGAATTGAGTGAGTGAGCGAGCGAGTCAGTCATTCAGTCCTTATGGCTGGATGTGGTTGTAATGTTTTCTTTATGTAAGGTTGCAGGGGGTGAAGGAGAAATGTTACTTGTGCTTTGTTCACTGATGGCATCCTCTACTGACCTTTGCTGAGAATCAGCAGTGAACAAAATAAACAAAATCTTTGTATTTTTTTGTAATTTTTTGTAATTTTGTAATTTTTTAAAAAAGTGTGTTTTTTATGTTCCCTTCCTGTGTCCTACAAATCTTAGATCTTCTTGACTTCTTTTCCAGTTTAAACTTTGATTCTTACTCGGTCTTTTGCATTTTATTTTATTTTTTTTAAGCATTATTTTTTTAATTTAAATTTTTTTAGCTAACACAGTGCAATATTGGTTTCTGGAGTAGAATTCAGTGATTGATCACTTACATACTAGACCCAGTGCTCATTACAACAAGTACCCTCTTTAATACCCATCACCCATCTAGACTATCCCCCCAACCTCCCTCCATCAACCCTCACTTTGTTATTTATTATTTTTTTTCCATTTTACTTTATTTTATTTTTTTTGGTCTTTTGCATTTTAACTTCTCTCCCTGTTGGTATATTCAGAAAGACATTCTTATAATTTTTTTCTCTTTAAATTTTCTATCTTAGAATAAGAGATCATTTTTAAATGGATATATTGCAACATTACCTCTAAAGCCAAATTTTATATTGTTTTTGTTTTAAATACCATTTTTTATAAAAACAAGTTATGATTATAAAGTGATCTGTATTTCTGGTTACTATTATATTTGAAATTCTGTTCTACTTGCTAGCCTATTGTTGTTTGATTACTGTTCTAGCCCACTTAACTGTAAATAGTGACTAATATTTAAAGAGTTTAAAACAGAATTAAATTCTTGGAATAAGTATTATAATTCTTTTTAAAATGCATCCTTTTCCTGTATATCCTTGATGAGAGCAAAAATATATAACTGAATTTTGTAAATCACTGTTGCCAAAGGAAAAAGAAATATCCAGGTGTCCAAATCTAATCACAAGTGTATATTTGGGAATGTAAAACATGAAAGAACTCATAAAAAATGTGCTCACTCTAGCCTTCCAGAAGTTTCTGATTTCTAAATGCTTTTTTGTTGTGTCATCAGCATTTGTAATAAACCTGGGCCATTGGATACCATCATTCATTCATTCATTCATTCATTTAGTAGATATTTTTCTGAGTGCCGATTATGTTCAGGAAATATAGAGTGGAAGATTGCAAGTTCCATGGAGGAATCCCACCTCTGTACACAATGCTTTGCAAATGGTGGACAGTCGATAAATATTTTATTACATGAGTAAATGAATGAAGAACTATAGAAAAATTATGAAATCATACTTTCTTAAAATTTGTGCTCTTGCTAACTAACATAAATCAAGAGGCATGTTTCTCCTTCTATGAAAGTAGCTCTCATGGATCGTTACCTATTTCAAGTTTGAAAAAGTTAGAAACTTCATGAAGGCAGAGACATATCTTGTCACTGTCAGACCCCTTACCATCCAGGAACTTGTAAGCCTTCCTTTATTGAATGCTTCCTATGTGCCAGTCATAGTTCTGAATGCTTTATAAAGATTCACACTTCTAAACCCTTCTGGAATGCTGAGAAGAGGAGTACTATGATTACCATTTTAAGGTAATCTGAAGCCCAAGAAGACTAGGTTATTCGGAAAGGTCATAGAGCTAGTAAATAAATCACAGAAGCAAGACTCAAGGCCAGATGGCTGGATATCAGAGCCCTACCTAGCCCTACACGACCCACTGTGCCGCTTCCTACTCTGTGTTGATTTAATAAATGAAAACAGTTTCAGCATAGGTTAACTTTAAACATGGAATACCAATATAGATCCTAAAATGAAAAACTAAAGAAAAAATGCTATTTTCTAACATTCTTGGTAAAGACTGCTGACTTGTCTCTACTCATTCAGCTCACGTGTGGTAGAGGCACTCATTGACACATGAGACAGGACATGAGACAGAACAGTGCCACCGAAGAAGTCTCAGCTCGGAGTCACATTCGAATACGGGCTCTGACATCTGTTTACTACTTACATGATCTTGAGCAATTTTTTAACTTCTCCACCTCCCCATTTGCTCACCCATAAAATGGGAATAAAAACAGCTGTCACAAATGGCTGTGTCTTTTTAAAATTAAACAAGATAATGTGTGAAAAGTACCTGACACA
>PISX010017301.1:29004-43886 GCA_004024625.1 Mellivora capensis | reverse complement strand
GGGTATCATGCTTAGTGAAATAAGTCAATCAGAGAAAGACAACTATCATATGATATCCCTGATATGAGGAAGTGGAGATGCAACATGGGGGACTAGGGGGGCAGAAAAAGAAAAGAAACAAGATGGGATTGGGAGGGAGACAAACCATAAGTGACTCTTAATCTCACAAAACAAACTGAGGGTTGCTGGGGGGAGGGGGGAGGGAAAGGTGGGTGGGGTAATGGACATTGGGGAGAGTATGTGCTATGGTTAGTGCTGTGAAGTGTGTAAACCTGGCGATTCACAGACATGTACCCCTGGGGATAAAAATATGTTTATAAAAAATAAAAATTAAAAAAAAGATTTAATTAATTAATTAATTAATTATTTTTTCAAGATTTATTTGACAGAGAGAGACACAGTGAGAGAGGGAATACAAGCAGGGGGAGTGGGAGAGGGAGAAGCAGGCTTCCTGCCAAGCAGGGAGCCTGATATGAGGCTTGATTCCAGGACTCTGGAGAGATCACAAGTAGGCAGAGAGACAGCCAGAGAGAGGGGAAGCAGGCTCCCTGCTGAGCAGAGATTCCCGATGCAGGGCTTGATCCCACAACGCTGAGATCATGACCTGAGCCGAAGGCAGAGGCTTAACCCACTGAGCCACCCAGGTACCCCTCTTTTATAGTTTCTTTCTTTTTTTTTTTTAAGATTTATTTATTTATTTATTTATTTGACAGACAGAGATCACAAGTAGGCAGAGAGAGAGAGAGAGAGAGAGAGAGAGAGAGAGAGGAGGAAGCAGGCTCCCTGCTGAGCAGAGAACCCGACTGGGGACTTGATCCCAGGACCCCGAGATCATGACCTGAGCCAAAGGCAGAGGCTTTAATCCACTGAGCCACCCAGGCGCCTCTCTTTTACAGTTTCTTAAAGAGGTTTTGCAATGATTGTTTCTTTTCATCCTCAAAATTGTTGTGATATGGGTATTCAAACCCATTTTAAGGGTGAGGAAATTGTGGCTCCACGAAGTAAATCTATGAATCATTTTGCTCAGCTAGTAAGTGTCAGAACTGGAACTTGGAAAGAGTTCTTGGACTCTAGACCTGGACTTTTTTTTTTTTAATGATACAAAGGGCTAAATTGAATGTTATTCCCATAATCAAATTTCTGGTGAAAACTACAAATTATTTTGCAAATAATTCATCACAGTGAATACATAATTACTAAGAAATATTTCAAAGATGTAAAAGCATATTTTTCTACCCATTTTGCCAAAGCAGTTACATCCAAAGGGATTGACGTCAAGCTCCGGTCCCAACTTAACTTTTCATTCACAATCTGTTCAAATCAAGCTTCTAAGGCAAAACTATTTGCTAACTTAAAGTGTGCCAGTAAGCATTTGACCCATATCTGGTGAATTTTGTGTGACCCTGAAATGGATCCAAACAGTGCTGAACACTCACTTCAAGTGGAAAAATTTAAGGAAGTGCCAAAAAATTCAATAATCAAGATGAACAATATTTTAAGGCAATATTTTTAAAAATCAGGAATTAATGTATTCATGATGAGCAGTATATCAATATTTTAAGTAAAGATGGGTTTAAAGTAAGTAAATACTGGTTCTTCCTTTTTTCTCAGGTTTCAGTATGTCTCAGCACAGTGCTATTACTGATCCCGTTAAATTAAAATTTCCAATTTTTTGTTCTTTGTGGATTTTTTGTATTCATTTTTATTTCAAAATATTGCATTAATATATTATTTATCTTAATTGCTTTCTAAGTTTTTTGACACTCCATGAAATTTTGCACCCAAGGTCAGTACTTCACTTGCTTTACGCTCTGTGTGCCCTATATCCAAAGGCTATGTCACCAGAATGTTTGGACCACAGTGGCATTATCCAGTTTTGTGAAATAGTCTTTCCTACTGTCTTACAGATGTACAAGTTAGGATAAATTCGGTTTTGTATAGTTGGGTGTATAAGTTAGTTTTGCTTTTAAAGTGTTTAATTTAGAGTTATACTTGGTATATAGTATACAGTGTGTGAGATACAATTTTAAGCACAGGATGCCCAGTTAAATTTGAATTTTGGTTAAATATTATTGTTATAAATATATTCCAAATATTGCATTGTTTACCTGAAATTCAGATTCAACTGGCATCCCATGTCTCCCCTCCCATTGCCTAAATCTGGCAACTCAAGGTATCCAGGAGTTAAGAACCATTTTATTTTATCTTATTTTATTATTATTATTTTTAAAAGATTTTATTTATTTAAGAGAGAGAGAGAGCTAGAGGGAGAAAGCATGAGAGTGGGGAGGGTCAGAGGGAGAAGCAGACTCCCCACTGAGCAGGGAGCGGGATATAGGACTGGATTCTGGGACTCTAGGATCAAGACCTGAGCTGAAGGCAGACGCCCAACCGACTGAGCCACCCAGGTGTGCAAAAGCCATTTTGAAAGGAAATATGAGAAACAAGAAAATGCAATGATAACTACGTAAGTTTACAACTAATGGGGTTAGTTGTAATCCTCTCTACCCTCAGTTCTCATTTTTGCCCTTGCTCTGTTCTGCTTTGTATCACTGGGCTGACTCCCATAGGCTATTTCCCAAGCTCCCAAGTTAGCTGATTTCTGGCCAGGTCCAGCCAATGAGAGGCAACATTGGGAACTTGGAAGGCAAGAAGAAGGGAGAAACCAGGGGTATGTCTCCTCTTCTTTCTCTGCCTCAGGTAGTCTTTCTGGCAAATTCTTCTTCCCTCAACAGGGATTTGCTCAATGACCCCAGCCCTTGCACTTGAGATTTTCTGCAGCTTCCTTTCTTCCCCCGCTTTGCTCCACCAGGGGGCAATAGTGGTGTCCGGCTCTTTTAAAGGGCTGAGTTGCCTCCTTGCCTAGCCGGGTTACTGGGCTCTTCCCTCCTATTCCCCGTATGAGGTTCCCTTTGGGGCTTTCCCTCTTTTTTATGCTTAGAGTGCTTTCTGTTTTCCTAGTTAGACTCTGACCAATAGACATCCTTTGGCAGGGACGCGTGGGTGGCTTAGTGGGCTAAAGCCTCTGCCTTCGGCTCAGGACTGAGCCCCGCATCAGGCTCTCTGCTCTGCGGGGAACCTGCCTCCGCCCCCCTCTCTGCCTGCCTCTCTGCCTACTTGTGATCTCTGTCTGTCAAATAAATAAATAAAATCTTAAAAAAAAAAAATCCTTTGGCAAAAGACTTAGAAACAACATACTGAGTTGGGGAGTCTCTTCTCATCCTAAGCCCTCCTGAAGGAGGTTCGATATTCCTTCTGGAGGCGTCCTCCAAATGGCATTTAGATGTGTCTTTATCATTATTTCTGAACCACTAATATGCAAATACAAGATATTGTTGCTAGAAGTCTTAATAATATACGTGGGATTTCACAATTACATCTAGTACCTTTAAGAGAATTAGTCTGGGGGCGCCTGGGTGGTTCAGTTGGTTGAGCGTTTACCTTCAGCTCAGGTCATGATCCCAGGATCCTGAGATCAAGTCCCGCATGGGGTTCCCTGCTCCCTGGGGAGTCTACCACTCCCCCTGCTTATGCTCTCTCTGGGCTTTTCAAATAAGTAAATAAAATTAAAAAAAAAAAAAGGAGAGAGAATTATTCTCATATAGCCTAGTGTTTTTCATGAGTCTTTGGCGCCACCTCCAGGGGACATTTCTAACTTACAAGTGAAGAAAAAAATGTATTTGTGTTAAACATACTTTTATTCTCTAAAATATGACTTTGAGACTATTTCAATTATAAACACGGGAAAATTAAGTAACATGGGTTTTTAATCCTCATCATCATAATTACGAGCTATTTCACAAACAAAAAAAAATGAAGAATATGACAAGTTTATTTACCACTCAGATTTAACAAAGTTAGTATTTGCCACATTTGCTTTGAATATTCTTTTGAAAAATATGCAAATCATTATTGGGACAGATGAGTCCAGTTTATGTTCCCTTCTTGATTGCATTTCCTTTACTTCCTTCCCAGTGATATCCATTATGATATAGATAGTATGTATCTTTCTAATCCATGTTTAAAACATATAATAACACATTATTAATCATTCAACTTTATATAAGTATTGCACAGTTATTATTCTGAAACTTTTTTTTTAAAGATTTTATTTATTTATTTGACAGAGAGAGATCACAGTATACAGAGAGGCAGGCAGAGAGAGAGAGGGAAGCAGGCTCCCTGCTGAGCAGAGAGCCCGATGAGGGACTCGATCCCAGGACCCTGAGATCATGACCTGAGCCGAAGGCAGCGGCTTAACCCACTGAGCCACCCAGGCGCCCCTGAAACTTTCTTTTTTTAAGACAACACCATAGTTTTGATATCAAAATATATATTTATAAAATACACAGTATTCATATAAATATATTTATATAAATATATGTTAAAATATGCAAAATATAATTTATATTAAACTATATAGTGTATTTTATGCTGTTCAGTATTCTACTAAATAATTATCACTTCAGTATACTTTTGTAGCATGATTCCTAAGTAAAAGTCTTATAAGTAATATAGGCATTAATTATCTCATTGATAGAAATCTGCAAGTAGGATGTTCCATTGCTAGATTAGCAACTCAGCAATGTCAGGATGCAATTTGGCCTCCCTGGAATCCTTTTTATCTTCCCCTGGTGGTCCTAAAATAACTGCCACAGCTGTGCTCTTGCTTGCCAGTCTTGCTTGCAGGAAGGGGAGGAAGGGGGGCAAAGAAGAATTCCCATTTTCTAGCCTTATTCTCTATAAGATAGCAACCATATTCCATCAATGATAAGGCACACATCTTTTTAACTACTAAAACTCCCACAATTCCAACACTTAAAACTGAAAATGCTTTCCTATCCCTTAAAATTTTGGTTTTATACTCTTAAAAATAGCCCTTTAAACTTAGACACAAAATTTTATATTATATATATAATATAAATATAAACATATATGGGACGCCTGGGTGGCCCAGTTGGTTAAGCGGCTGCCTTCAGCTCAGGTCATGATCCCAGCGTCCTGGGATCGAGTCCCACATCAGGCTCCTTGCTCGGTGGGGAGCCTGCTTCTCCCTCTGCCTCTGCCTGCCACTCTGTCCGCCTGTGCTCGCTCTCTGGCTCTCTCTCTGACAAATAAATAAATTAAAAAAGTAATATAAATATAAACATATAATATAATGATATTATAACTATATTATAAATCATAATATATATTATATATAAAATTATATATAATATATATAATAAATTATAAATATAAATATAAACATATAATATAATTTTTATATATTTATATTTTATATTGTATATAATTATATATCTGTATATACAATATAATATATATTAATATATATTAAATATATTTATATATTTATAATATAATATCATATTATATGTTTATATTTATATTATATATCATTATAATATATAAATATATCATATATAATATCATTATATTATATTAAATATATTTATCATTAAATATATAATATAATATCATTATATTATATGTTTATATTTATATTATATATTACTATTCAGTATACAAAATAGGAATATAGAAGTGAAATAAATTAGTTAAGGGTATTTTCAGGATGTCTTCTCACCAGAGTTCCACTCCAAATCACTTTTCAAATCAGCACCTTCCATGTCCATGTTTTCCCCCATAATGTTACCTTCTGTGCCCTAAAGAACACTGGCTGTGTCCCATCTCCTCACAGAATGTTGAAGACCCATTCTGCAAATTGTAATTCTAGTACTCTCTGCATCTTACAAGATGTCATAAAGGGTGGGTTTTCAGATCATGTTTGTACACATGCAGGGTTGATGGTTGATGAACCCACTATACCAGCCATCCCACGACAGTGCTTGTAAGATGCTCTCAACTGTGAGAAGCCTGCCAGCTTTAGAAATGAAAGAAAGATTGTGTGCCTTGCTATCAATGAAGTATGGTGGAACTTCCCTGGACTCTCACTCTTTCCCTTTGTTCTCATTGGCAAAGTTGTGGCCTGCCTGCCACTGCATCAATTACTGATAAGAAGAAATGAGATTCCAACTCATGCCTTGGATCCACCACACCGAAGTCACAAAATATTTCTGTGAGGGATAAATAAAATCAGGATTTTGTTAACTAGGAGGAATGGGGTACGGCTGCTGGCACTTTACCCTGTTTATCTCTTCTTTTATTCACAAACATTGAACCCATCTCCAGTTTGCATTTTACAAAGCACAAGCCCTCCTGAACATGTGCATAGCCATAAGAGTTTCTCTAGGGTATAAACTATCTACAGTGGGATTTAGCTGAATAATTGTGTACCCATATTTTCAGGATTTTTACTGTGAAACTTTCCAAACGTGAAACTAGAAAGTATAACAAACCCAAACTAGAAAGTATAACAGACCCCATGTGCCCATCCCCTAACTTCATTTAACCATAGACTTGTTTCATCCACCCCTTCCTTCCATTGTATTTTTTGCTGGAGTATTTTAAAGCAAATCCCGAACATTGTACCATTCACCTCTAAACACTTCAGTATGCAACTCAAAAAGAAATCTTTAAATATTTTCTTGCGTGACCACAATGCCATTATCACATCTAACAAAATGCAAATAATTATTTGATATTATTCAATTACCCAGCCATACTCAAATTTCCTCGATTGTAATAAAAATTCTTTTTGTATTTTCTGTTTAGAATCAAGATCAAACAGGATCCATTTTATTTGGTTGTTATGTCTCTTGTGTTTCTCATAAGTCTTTCGAGTCTTATGTTTCTCTTAATCTAGAACAGTCCCCTCCCCTTTTATTTTTCCTTTCATTGACTTGCTGATGAAATTAGAGTCTAATATAAAGTCCCTCCTTTGACATCTTGTATATTGCTTCCTTGTGGACTGCATCCTTTATGCTCAATATTTGCTGTGGACTAGGGGTCAGTTTTAAAGGTTTGATTGCATTATTATAATTATTTTTTAAAGATTTTATTTTTAAGTAATCTCTACCCCCAGCTTTGGGCTCAAACTCACAATGCCCAAATCAAGAGTCGCATGTTCCACTGACTGAACCACAGGTGCCCTGGTTTGATTTCATTATGACTTAAATTTTTTTCCCCGAGAATCCTCCCTAAGCGGGGCTGTGTGCTTTCTGTACCCACATCAGGAGGCATGGGATGCTGGTTTCCTCACTTTTTGTGACTTTAAGATTGATTGTTGAGTTTGGTTGGTGACAACCTGTTTTTATACATTTCCTATCAGTTTTTCTTGTAGTTGTTTCAGCAGCATTAATGACTAGTGCCTGAATCAGTTAATTCACTAATGGTTGAAACAATTTTCTAACTTGGATATGCCTGCATTTGTTAACTAGAATCAGGGCTAAGCAAGTACCTCCTTAAATTTTCTACCCTAGGCCCCTGATTCACCTTACCCTAGTCCCAGCCCTATCTAGAGTTCTTCTGTACTGAAACAGGTTCCCTTGTCCACGGGGTATTAGGTTATACTGAAGTTTTATTTGTATTAGAAAGCAGAAATGTTTAGTTCTTTTCCTATAATTAACAATTTTCAGAGGAGTAAGTTGATGGCCTGGCTATCTCCAGGACTATTTCCTTTCTAAAAAAATTATTCTGAACTCATGACTTTTTATATATTCAATATGCTTTAATCAACTGCAGTCCTTACCCTTTTTGAAATTAAAATTATTCCATGTGTGCCTGTGGAAGCACACAACCCCAATGACTTGTTTTCTTTTTAATTCTACCACTCATTTAATCCCTTATTTAGCTGTTGTTATGTTTGTGTTTTATGTATACCCTCATGTTCTCCAATATCTTTGCTCATCCTTGCTTCCTTTTTAAAGAAATAGCTATATTGAGATATAATTCATATACCATACAATTTATCCACTTAGAGTGTACAGTTTGGTGGGTTTCAGTATCTCACAAAGTTGTGCAACCATCATCACTATCTAATTCCAGAACATTTCATCACTCCCTAAAGAAACGCTGCATGCATCACTGGTTCTCTCCTGCTCTCCCATGTCCCCACTCCTGGCAATCACTAATCTGCTTTCTGTCTCAAATTGACTATTTGAGGATTGCCTCTTCTGGACACCTCACACAAAGAGAATCATACAATGTATGCCATCTGTGACTGGCTTTTTTCACTTAACATGTTTTCAAAATTTGTCCATTATTGTAGCATATATCAGCACTCCATTCCTTTTCATGGCTGACTAATATTCCCTTGTTCGTGAATACCGCATTTTGCTTATTATTTCATCAAGTGATGGCCATTTGGGTTATTTCCACTTTGGAAAACAGTGTGGAGGTTCCTCAAAAAGTTGAGGATGCCTGGGTGGCTCAGTTGGTTGGACGACTGCCTTTGGCTCAGGTCATGATCCCGGAGTCCGGGATCGAGTCCCGCATCAGGTTTCCAGGTCCATGGGGAGTCTGCTTCTCCCTCTGACCTTCTCCTCGCTCATGCTCTCCCTCAAATAAATAAATAAAATCTTAACGGGACGCCTGGGTGGCTCAGTTGGTTGAGCGGCTGCTTTTGGCTCAGGTCATGATCCCAGCGTCCTGGGATCGAGTCCCACATCGGGCTCCTTGCTCAGCGGGGAGCCTGCTTCTCCCTCTGCCTCTGCCTGCCTCTCTGTCTGCCTGTGCTCACTCTCTCTCTCCCTCTCTCTCTGACAAATAAATAAATTAAAAAAAAAGTTGACAAATAAATAAATTAAAAAAAAAAGTTGAAAATAGAGCTACCCTATGACCCCCACAATTTCACTCCTGGGTATTTATACCCAAAAATACAAATGTAGTGATCCAACGGGCCACGTGCACCCAAATGTTTATAGGAACAGTGTCCACAATAGCCGAATTATGGAAAGAGCCTAGATGTCCATCTACAGTTGAATGGATAAAGATGTGGTTCATATATACAATGGAATAATATGCAGCCATCAAAAAACTGGAATCTTGCCATTTGCAATGACATGGATGAAACTAGAAGGTATTATGCTAAGTGAAATAAGTCAATCAGAGAAAGACAATTATATGATCTTACTGATACGTGGAATTTGAGAAACAAGGCAGAGGCTCGTGGGGAAGAGAGGGGAAAATGGAACAAGATGAAACCAGACAGGGAGACAAACCACAAAAGACTCAGTCTCAGGAAACAAACTGAAGGTTGCTGGAGGAGAGGTGGGTAGGGGGATAAGGGGGCTGGGTGATAGACATTGGGGAGGGTATGTGTTGTGGTGAACGCTATATGTTGTGTAAGACTGATGAATCACAGACCTGTACCCCTGAAATAAATAATACATTATATGTTAGTAATAATAAATAGCTAAATAAATAAACCCTAGACACATGGGTTTGTTTCTGGGCTCTCACTTCTATTCATTGATTTTTATGTCTAATCTTAAGCCAGTACCATACTGTCTTGATTACCATTACTTTGTAGTGTATTTTGAAATGAGGAAATGTGAGTCCTCCATGTTTGTTCTTTTTAAAGATTGTTTTGAGCTTTTCAGAAGCTCTTGTAATACTATGTGCAGTTTAGAATCAGGTTGTAAATTTCTACAAAGTCACCTGGGATTCTGATAGAGAATGCATTGAATCTGTAGATCAATTTGGGGAGTACTGCCACCTTTATAATATTGTCTTCTGATCTTCTGATATATAAAAATAAGGGATTTTTTCAATTTATTTAGATATCTTATGATTTCTTTCAGCAATGCTTTATAGTTTTCAACATATAACATTATACTTGTTTTGTGAGTATGTTTCTAAGAGTTATCTTTTTTTTTTTTTTAAGATTTTATTTACTTGACAGAGAGGGAGGGAGAGAGTGCAAATAGGCAGAGCAGCAGGCAGAGGGAAAGGAAGAAGCAGGCCCTTTGCTGAGCAGGGAGTCTGATGCAGGGCTCGATCTCAGGATCCTGGGATCATGACCTGAGCCGAAGGCAGACATTTAACCGACTAAGCCACCCAGGCAACCGAGTTGTATTCTTTTTGATGCTATTTCAAATGAAATTATTTTTATTAATTTCATTTTCAGATTGTTCACTGAAAGTATATAGAAAAAAAATTGATCTTGTTTTCTGTAGCCTTGATGAAAATAGAACTGTTTCTTATTTCTAATAGTTTTCCAGGTAATTCCTTGGGATTTTCTCCATTTAAGGCCACATCATCTGTGGGTAGAGATAATTTTACTTCTTCCCTTCCAGTCTGGATGCCTTCTTTTATCCTTGACCAATTTCCTTGACTAGAACCTTCTATTACAACTTTGAACAGAAATAGCAAGGTGGACATCCTAGTCTTATTCCTGATTTTAGGGGGAACACATCCAGTCTTTCTTTCTTTCTTTCTTTCTTTCTTTCTTTCTTTCTTTCTTTCTTTCTTTCTTTCTTTCTTTCTTTCTTTTTTCTTTTAAGATTTTATTTATTTACTTGTCAGAGAGAGAGCACAAGCAGGAGGAGCAGCAGGCAGTGGGAGAAGCAGGATCCCCATCAAGCAGGATGCCTGATGTGGGATTCTATCCCGGAACCCAGGGATCATGACCTGAGCTGAAGGTAGACACTTAACCAACTGAGCCACCCAGGTGTCCCAAAATCCAGTCTTCCGCCATTAAATATGTTAGTTGTTAAATATGTTAGTTGTGAGTTTTTAATAGACACTCTTTTAAAAAAAGATTTAATTTATTTTATTTATTTGAGAGAGAGAATGAGGGAGAGAGAGCATGAGAAGGGGAGGGTCAGAGGGAGAAGAGTCCAATGTGGGACTCGATCCCTGGACTCCAGGATCATGACCTGAGCCAAAGGCAGTCGCTCAACCAACTGAGCCACCCAGGTGCCCTATGGATACTCTTTTGTCAGGTTCCCTTCTGTCCCTGTTTGTTGAAGTTTGTTGAGTGTTTTGTTTTCCTGACAAGGTGTTGAATTTTATCGAGTGCTTTTTTGTGTCTATTGAGGTGATCATGTGATTCTTTTTTCATTTTAGTGATATGATGCATTAAAATAATAAATAAATAAATAAATAATTAATTAAAATATATTAAACCAAATTCACATTCCTTGGAAAAATCTCTCTTGGTCATGGTGCACCATTTTTATATATTGCCACTTAGTTTGCTAGTATTTGAGGGGCTATGTTTTTCTCTTCATGCACTTCAATTCCTACTTTTAGGTTTTAAATTCACCAATAAAGAAGGAACCTGTAAAACCCTAGGCAACCCACCCCTAACTGCAGTAATGGCAAAACCCCAGGGCCATATTCTCTGTCTGTATCCCTGATCTCACTGTATAGCCCCGGATGAGCCATGTACCAACCCTCCAGGACTCGTCAGTAATAAACCTTATTTTTTTCCCCCAGCATTTCATGGCTCATGCCGACTTGCATCTTGCAGTCGTAAGAACCACAGGAGCTGGTCTGGCCTCCACACTAGGGAAATGGCATTGCCCCCAGGCATTTCTAGCCAGGCCCTTCTCTCTCTATAGGTTGGCACCAACATGAAACAAATGGCTACTGGGAAGGTTTGGTTTGTTAACTCTGACATCTGGTTGCTTTCACGTGCAGTATGTGTTGCCTGTTTTTTGTTTCAGTGTTAAGTCATGTTTTCTTGTTTCTTTGCATGTACCGTAATTCTTTTCTTTTGGTCAGAAACTGGACATTTCCGATAATATCGTAGTAACCCTTCCAATAGGGCTTGCTGCTGTTACTTGCTTGTTTATTTGCTTAGTGACTGGCTGGATCATTTTCGCATACTCTCCTCTCTCTCCACCCTCCCCTTCACCTGTGGTAAACCTCTAATGTTGCCCTCATCGTCTCTAGTCACTCTGGGATGTGGACATTTTGGCGGGGCTTTCTTTAATATCTCTTCCTTGGGCCGCACCGCTGTAAGACTCCAATAAATTGCCCACTGGTTACTCTATTGGCAAAGGCCTGGTGCAAAAATTGCTCTCCAGACGAAACCAGTGCAATTCAGGCTCCTTTGACAGAATAGAATTTTTTTTAATAGAATTTTTTAAAATGACTTTGTTTATTGTGGGACACCTGGATGGCTCAGTTGGTTAAGCATCTGCCTTCAGCTTGGGTCATGATCCCAGGGTCCTGGGATCAAGCCCATATCGGGCTCCCTGCTCTGATGGGAGCCCACTTCCCCCTCTGCCTCTGCCCTTCTCCCTTGTGCTCTCTCTCTCTGTCTCTGTCTCGCAGAAAAATAAGTAATTCAAATCCTTTTTTTTCAAGATTTTACTTATTTATTTATTCTGAAAGAGAGAGAGAGAGAGAGAGAGAGAGGGAGAATGTGCTGAGAGAGGAGCAGGAGAGAGAGGCTCTCAAGCAGACTCCACACCAAGTGCAGAGCACTGAGCCAACAGAAGGCTTGATCTCAAGACCCTAAGAGCATGATCTGAGCTGAAGTCAAGAGCCAGACACTCAACCTACTGAGCCACCCAGGTGCCCAGACCGAATGGTTTTTTGACAGCAGTATTTGAGTTTATTCTGATCCCAGGCAGGTTCTTCCCTGCTCCCTTTCCCAGGTTTTCTAGCTGGCCCATACTTTGCCTGTATATCTAATAAATATGTCATTCTCCTCCTAGTTGCCTGTCACCACAATCTCCACTGTTTTTGCGACAACCCTCAGGCTTGAACTTCTCCACATTGATAGCAGATGAAGTCAGTGTCTTTGGGAAGAGAGTAAGAGCTGTCTTTTTCATCCTGCTTCTTTCCTTAGGCAAAATCTCAGAGCCATTACTCTGAAGGGGGGATGGGAGACAGTGGCACACTTCTCTCCCAGTGACACTCTTCTCCTAGGAATTGAGCAATTAGTAGAGAGGGGGTAGTAACATCACATCTTCCTGGCTTGTCTCTTCCGGCTTGGAACCACTGCCTGGTGAGTAGAGGCGAGGACAATCAGAGCTGTGGACTCCCAGAGGCACCACATCCAGGGTAGAGCCTCAGCCCTGTGAGTGAGACCTGGGCAGAAGAAAGGAGCCCTCATTTCTCAGTGACACTCACAAGAAGTGAGCCTCCACAAAAGGTTGATGGGGACCAGACAGAAATGTTGATGTCCTGCTGCGTGTAGGAAATAGCCCTCCAACTGTGAGCTGGGGGGAGAGGGAGTGCTATGTTCTTTCTTGGCCGTACTGGTCTTGAGTGTTCATCTTGCTGAGTGGGAATGGGGTAAGGAGGAGCAGGTCTCAGCTTAAATACCATAGACTCTTAGTATTTGTACTGAATTTTAGTAGTTTTTGTTTTGTTTTAGTAAATTCTTTTTTTCTTTCTAGTAAGGGACCATTTCTAGAGATTTTATTTTCATTTTATTTAAGATTTTTTTTATTTATTTGGGAGAGACAGAGATAGTGACAGACAGCACAAGCAGGGAGGAGAGGGAGAAGCAGGCTCCCCACTGAGCAGGGAGTCCAGCGTGGAACTCGATTTCGGGACCCTGAGACCATGACCCGAGCTGAAGGCAGATATTTCACTGACTGAGCCACCCAAGTGCCCCATTTCTAGAAATTTTAAATGATTTTGTTTTTTTCTTTTTCAACAAGAACCAAGTTTTTTATTTGTTCATTTTGAGCACGTGAGGTATTCCTTGATGACATCCTTGGTCTGAGACTCTTTGCCATAGTCCTTAACCACCATAGAACTCCAACGAACAACTTTGGGGGGTTTTCCCTCTTTGTCAACTTTGTGGAGGCCTACCCATCCACCCATCCCCTTAGTTTCTTGTTGTCATTGGCCTTAATGAGGTTGATTTGGTGTTTAGCACCAAAGGCCTCCATCAAACTGGCAGACATAGCGTTATCCCAGCTGGATGCAAGCACACAAATGTGGGCAAGCACAAAAAAAAAAAAAAAAGAAAAAAAAAAAGAAAAAAAAGAAGGTGCACCTGGGTGGCTCACTTATCTAAAGCTTTGGCTGCTTAGCAAATTCCACGTGCTAGGCTGTTGTGGAGGAGGATGGTCTTCTGCACCTCTTGCAAAGCAGAGTCCCAACACCCATTCCACTGCCAGCCATCATGCCTTCCTCAGCCACGGCAGTGGGTTACTGGTGGAGTTCAATCGCGAGCACACCTCCCGAGTTTCCACCTCCCAGAGACTCTCACTGACAGTGGTGGGGAAAGACAAACACTGATTTTTTTTGTTTGCTTTTTAACAAAATCTTCACTGGTTTCACTGGTGAATGGGTCTACAATGTCTTAATGTTGCTTGTGGAAATCTGCCCTTCCACTGTGGTTTCTTGCACTATACCTCTAATTTCTTAGCTTCCTTTCCTTATTCTAGAAGTCCAGAATATGTTTTTGTTAAATTTTGTTAAATTAATATTTGCTGAAGAAATGCAAGATGTCAATGTTGCCATGGTTCAACAAAAGATTAGGAGAGAAATTGAAAGAGAGGGGCGCCTGGGTGGCTCAGTAGGTTGGGCCTCTGCCTTCGGCTCAGGTCATGATCTCAGGGTCCTGGGATTGAGTCCCACATCGGACTCTCTGCTCAGCAGGGAGCCTGCTTCCTCCTCTCTCTCTGTCTGCCTCTCTGACTACTTGTGATCTGTCAAATAAATAAATAAAATCTTTTAAAAAAATTTAAAAAAAAAGAAAGAGAGGATTATTACTCACAAGATCTGGAGGAAGTACACAGCATGGGGCAAGGGGCCACTTGAGCACTTGGGAAGGTCAAGGCAGGTGCAGGTAGAGAGGGAGAGGACCTGGGGCACATGCCTTTATCATTCTCCATGGGTAGGGAGGGCTTTGGGGATTCTGCACTAAGGCTGGATGGGTCAATTCAAACCCAAAACAGTGTGTTCTGGGGGAGCTCCATGGGGAGCCTGCTTCTCCTTCTCCCTCTGCCTCCTGCTCTGCCTACTTGTGATCTCTCTCTCTCTGTCAAATAAATAAATAAAATCTT